>VYXD01001722.1:22593-45209 GCA_013397195.1 Hylia prasina | reverse complement strand
AAGGAAAATTTCAACTCCCCCTGAAGTGCTGAAAATTGAGTTTTTGAGTGATAAATCAGCATCAAGTATTTCCAGGAAATGTGATGGAATTTAGCTGGGAAAAAAGGGCCACTGAGGCAATTATGGATTTTAGATCCCATTTAATATTTCAGCTTCTGATCCACACACAGGGAGGAGTCTGACCCCCAATTTTAACCCCAGAAGAGGAGCTGCAAATGTCCCTGAGAAATGTAAAAAACTCTCACATCTGTTACAAAATCCTACACATGGACAAGAGTCATTAAAAGTAATTAATGAGAATTAATTCCATAACCTGGGGATGAAGGAGGAGAATTAAGTGAATTTTAAGGAGTTATTCCTCAAGAAACGATGCAGTAATTTTCCCCCAAAGCATCACAATAATGGAGAGGATGAAGCTGAATTTCAACATTTTTAAAGCCACAGAAACAGAAGATACTATCCTTTATGTACCAAGCAGGAAACGCAACCTCTGTAAAAACATTTCTCCTCCAGATAAACCCTGTTGGTACAAGAATTTTAATTCAACATGAGCAGCTCATGTGGACACAATTGATGTGCAAATAATGCTATAAAATTGTATAAAATACAGCTGTGACTTTGAGGAACCAAAACCAGGGAGAGAAACTCGAGAGCTTTTCAAAGCAGGGTTGGCTCAGGCGGTGTTTGCTGGGAATATTCAGAAAATCATGTTCAGTTCTTTAATTTGATCTTCTGTGAACCTCAATCATTCACCCACTGCACTGAATAATAAACTTGGGTTTAACTAAGCCTAAATTAGGGTTTAGCAAATGCACGTTCTGCTCCTGGGGCAGGAGATTCTCAGTCTGAGCATCCCCATTGCCCTTGGAAATCATTTCCAGGATATCACCAAGAAATGGCATTTAAAGTGTGCCCAGTCTCTCATTTCAATTTGATTTCAGCTTCCAGCGAAACTCTGGATTCTCTGGCAGATTCCAAAGGCCTTTAAGCACAGGAATTCTCCCTGAAAGGGGAAGTGACTACATTTAAATTACCTCGTTATCAGCTAAATGGGAGGTGTTGGAGCATTTATCCCATCTCCAGGTGATTTCTGTGGCCTCCCTCTCCATTTTAAACACATTTAACAAAGGCAATAACAATTAAAATACAGAGGGATTGATCAGGCAGCGTTTTATTGTCACCCATTGCTTTGCAAAGGTGCGATAATTTGGAAAAAAATGAGATTTATTTCTTCTAGTACAGTAGCAGCAGGACCAGGCTTGAGGATTACACAGGAAAACTGGAATATTCTAACCAGGAATATAAATCATTTAGAACCTGCTGGCTCTCTGCTTAGTCAGCCCCACAGGCCGTGGGGATTATAAAATGAAAGGGCAGCTTGATGGACAGGACACAAAAATCCCTGCAGCCTCCAACGCCTTTGGGATCACTCCTGGAAAGCTCCTCGGGGTGAAACCTCTGGAATTTACCCTTTGTCCATGACCCAGAACTCCTGGCAGGGCTCAGGAAAAGGTTTTTCCTCCTGTACCCAACCCACCCGAGGGGGTTTTGTCCTGGCTGTGGGATCACACAAGAGTTGAAAGCCCTGCAGGATTATTCTTCTTTCTTTTATTCCTTCCCTTCCTTGGGAAAAAGAAAAAGTGAAACTAAACTTCAGCCTTACTCAGCACTAAGGGCTGCTCTTTGCCTCCAGCTCCGTGGATCTTGTGCTGGTTGCAGAGTTTTTCCCAGAGTTTGGGATATTTTGGGTCTGGCCAGGCCGTGGTGGGGCAGTAAATCTGAGAGGAGATGACAATCCCTGATGTCAGCGCTGCGACCTCTGCTAAGGGACATTGCTCTCGTGGCTTAGGGCTTGCAGGCTCCTTGAAAATAAAAATAAAAATCCCCCAAGCCCTGCCATGGAAAAAAAAGGGATCTCTGATAAATAATTGGCATAAATTTGACCTAAAATATTCTTTTTCTAGGAGAAAACCTGTAACCAGCAGGCTCTGACATGTTCTGAAGTGCAGATGTTACCCAGGCCTGGGTGGGGAGCTGCCAATTAAAAGATGAGAATGGGAATTCCCAAAATGAGGAATTTCAGCCTCATCTCTGGCTGGTGGGATTCTCTGGGTGCCGCTGGATGAAATCTTTCAGTCAGGAAAAATAAAATATTCCTGTTTTTCCCACCCCCAGGCAATGTGAACTGTAAATATCCAGCGCTGCTGATGCATCAGAACCCAAATTATCTCCAAGGATAGAATTCTGGGCAGGTCACAAATCCAGCTCCAATTGCACTCAGCAAATATTTAATTTGTCATCTGCTAATTAACTGAGTAGCTGGAACGTTTTCCAAGGTGCCCAGGAAAGTTCCAGGCCCTTTCAGGAGGTTTTAAATCCAATGATGCACGGCCTTTGGCTCAGGGAAATTCAGGGAAATATCCCCAAAATGAAACTGGAATCTGATTGACTGCAGACGAGAAGGATCTCTGATTTTACAGCAGAGAGGGAATTTCTGAGCAGAGCCCTGAAGATTTTCTCGTGGTTATTTCCGTGTTTTCCTCTGCTCTGTTCCACACTTTGATCCCTCACCTTGTGTTGTTTCTTCATGGAACAAATGTCAGACAAGGAGCTGGGCATGACCTGGGATATTTGCCCTTTTTCTGCCACAGAAAGGGTCTGACTTTATTCACAGGATTTGCTAAAGGTTCGTAGCAATTCCAGCACATTTTAATCAGCAATTTCCACACTGAAAATGATTCCCTCTCCCATTCCTGGTCCTCTCTCATTCCAGTTCATCTTCAGTGAACTGAAGCTTGATTCCTGCAATATAGAAACCCGAGGAACCCATATTTTTTTCTTCAATTTGAGGCCATTCCCAGCCATTTTTCCCTGCTCCCTTTTAACCAGGATCCATTCCTGGCACTGCTCTTGCTCTGCCCAACCCCTTTAGCAATAAAACACCTGGGAGTGAACTGGGAATATATTGATTTTTCCACATAGCTGCTGGCCATGGATCCATATTCAGAATATACCATGGAATCTCTGGCTTCTATCAAAATATGAAAGAAAAATTCAATCGAACCAAAAAAAAAAAGACACAAAAAATATTCAATTAATGGAGGCTTTGTTCAGTCCCTTGGCACACAGGTATTTAAAAAAAAGAACATTTATGTTATACAGCAGCCTGCTCTGCCAAGCTGTGTTATTCCAGATATCCCTGCTTGGACAGGAATGTTCTCCTCACACCCCAGCCTCCCCTGGTTTTCCAAACTTCTGCCATTCCTGGGAAAGCTGCAGTCCTAGAAAATACAATTCCAGCCCAAGCCCAGCCCTGGTGTGCAGGAAGAATCCTCCAGATTCCCTCTTTCCCTGTGCCCTGAACTCAGGGTCAGCAGCGTCCAATACTGGGGACCAAGGAACAAAACAAAAGTTTTCCAGAGTTCCCTTCAGAATTCTTCTGGGAATGTATGGAGGGAGACATTGGAGAGGCTGTTTCTGAGGGATGGAGGGACAGGACGCAGGGAATGGATTCCCAGTGCCAGGGGGCAGGGCTGGATGGGAGACTGGGGAGCAATTCCTGGCTGGGATGGGATTCCCAGAACAGCTGTGGCTGCCCAGGGATCCCTGGCAGTGCCCAGGGCCAGGTTGGACACTGGGGCTGGAGCACCTGGGACAGTGGGAGATGTCCCTGCCTGTGGGATGGGATGATCCTCAAGGTCCCTTCCTGCCACGACATGACACCAAAGAACTTCACGAGGATACAGTGATGAGCAAAGCAGGAAAAGCCCCAAGTTTATTTACAAAACTCAATTTTATACATTTTATTTTATGCATTTTATACATTTCCAAAGGTGCCTGTGGGTTGGAGGATGAAATCCCACCTCCCAAACCACATTGGTCAGGACAACTGTCAATCAACTTTCTCCTCTTATCTAAAAATATGTAAACAACAAAGGACAGTCAGGAAAACAAAGCTGTTGTTTATAGTAAAGTGTGGGAAAGTAAAAATTCTGACTCCAGTGTGAAAGACAAATCAGAAGGCCCAGAAAAATCCTCAAACCAGGGTGACAGGACTCTGCCCATGGGACTTGGTGATCCTTAAGATCCCAGCCCAAAGCATTCCCAGATTCTCTGGGATATTTTGATATTTCTCAGTTATAAGGACCATCAGTGGTGGGTTTGAACTGAAAAATTGATATTGATTGGATACAAGCAATAAAATTTCTACTCTGAGGGCAGCAAAATGCTGGAATTCATCAGCCAGGGAGGTGATGGATCCATCCCTGGAACATCCACGGTCAGGCTGGACAGGGCTCCAGGCAGCCTGATCTCACGGAAGGTGCCCTGTCAGGGGGATGGATTCAATGACATTTAATGATATCACCCAGCCCCAACCTTCTGACAATTCCACACTCAAATGCTAATTAAATATTCCCAGGAGGGATTAGGATATTAAGAAGCAGAAAACGATGCTGTCAAGAGTTTTTAAAATTTAAAAATTTTGTTTATTTTTATTTTTATTTTTACCTTTATTTCTATTTTTATTTCTTTATCTATTTCTATTTTTATTTCTAATTTCATTTTGNTATTTATTCATTATTATTATTTTATTTCTTTATTATTTATTTATTATCCTTATTTTTCTTATTTATTGGTTCGTTTGCTTTTAAAAACCCATTTTTACTGAACCGCTCAGCTTTTCCTGGCGCGCCGGGGCGGGTTTGGCCCCGACTCCCGGGTTATTTTCACGGCCTTAAGGAGAGGCTGTGCTAAAACACTGCCTGGTGCCACCAGCCCTGACGTCAGTGTCACAGATTAAAGGGACTCGCAGAGGCCAAAGCCTCCTTAGGCAGTGACAGCCAGGTCACCTTGTGCCCGCCCTGGGGGGCACCGGGGGGATCTGCAGCAGGGATGAGCTCACAGGAGCCACAGCAGCCCTGGAGGGTAAATAAATTCAGTTTTTCACCTGGCTGGGCTGTTTCATAAGGGCCAGTTAATTCTGCGCGTTAATTTCTTAATTTGTCTTAAATAGGTTGAAAAGGAAGGTAACTCCGAGCCGTGGGACTGGCTTGGGATGGATCTCAAAAACCTCCTGATCCCAGCAGCCGTGGGCAGCAACTCCTTCCACCATCCCAGGAGTTCCAAGGAGCTGCATCTCCCCGCTCCTCCCTGGAGGTTTCTCTTTTTCTGCTGATATCTGGGCACTGATAATTATTGAAGGCTGAAAATTAACAGTAAATACAATCATAGAACAGCCCAGGTTGGAAGGGACTCACAAGGATCAAAGTCCAGCTGCTGACAGGAGCTGTGCTGTGATGGGATATCTGTGATTCCCTCAGTTTATATGATTTCAATTTCAATTTATATAATCTTTAATTTCCATTGCAGTTTCTATGATTTTTAAAGGATATGGAAACACAAGCTCAGTTCAGGAGTTTTTGCCTGTCATTCTTATAAGAGACAGCAAAGAAGAAGTTATTGAAGAAGAAGGCGGCTGTGCTGGCCTTAAACCTAAGTTTAAGAAGTGGCTTAAGTTAATGTGCATGGAAAGATGTTTGAAGAGCTCTGTTAATGCTGGAAAACTCCTTTATTCCTTTGATCTGACAAAGCTTTTATTATGAAATAAAATTCCCTGCATACATCACCGAGGACTTGTCTGCAGCACCACTAAATTAATATCAATCTTGGAATCTAATCCTTCCATGACTGCAGTGGCATTTGGAAGATGTCCCCACACTCAACTTCTCTTGCAACTAATTAATTGTGACACCATAAATATTTTAGGAAGTACCACAAACAGTTTCCTTGAGACTATTTTTTTTTTAACAGTTGATTGCAAGGCAAGAACTGCTGCTGCTCCCCGAGCTCTGTTTTGCACAGGAATGGAAACCAAAGCCTGTCACACTCTCAGGGAATATCTTCCCAAACATTTGCTCCCAGGACAGTTAAATTAGAAACCAACCTTTAGTTCCTGCCAGCACTCCAGGGAGTGAAGTTTCGATGTCTGTGATGCCTTGGGAGGGCTGAGCTGGAGCAGAGACTGCACAGAGGCAGAGAATAAAGCAGAGATTTATTCAAAGGCCTTTAGGGCACACCTTGGGCAGGACAAGAGCCTGGCCAGGGCTGCAGCCAAGGGGGACCCAAAATGGTCCCAAAATGGACAAAGGGTCACCAGGTCTCACCCTTTGATCAGTTTGGGTCCATTTGCACCTTGGGCTTGAATTGTCCAGTTGCAGCTCCAGGCTGTGAGGTCCCATCCTGCTTGTCCCTCCCTCCAGCCACCCTTGTTTGTGCTGCTGGGCTGAAAGTTGTCCTTGGTGTGCAGCAGGAACAGGATTTGTTTTGTGTCCCTGCTCTGTGCAGAGCTGAGTGACACTGACTGTGAGCTCAGAGCTGCACCCCTGGCAGCACAGAGCCTGCAATGCAGGAGAGAGAAAACTTCATCTGCACATGGGAAAACATCCCAGCAGCTCCCCCTCACTGAGGAAGGATGGGCTGGATGCATAAATCCTGATTAATGTCAAATTAACTTGATGTCACTTAAACTCTGGTGAAGTTAATTTGGTTTGAGCCTTGTGCATGAGCCAGCAGGATCTGTGTTCCCAACACGGAGCTGTCAACCACCAGGCACAGTCCTGTGCTCTGACACTCTAAATTGACTATTTCCTTGAATTTTGGACCTTCAGCTTACATGGAAAGGCCCAGAAGTTCATAAAATCTGCTACTGCAGTGAAATTTCTGATCTCTGCGGGTATTGTCACTCCTTTATCAGTTTAGCCTGAATTTTCCCTGCCATAAAATCCCTGAAATGCCTGGGCAAGGTGGGATGGAATCCTTGGAAAAGCACAAGCCAGAGGTGCTTTCAGGGACTGCAGAATCTACAGGATTCAATATTCCTGCGGGACTTGGGGTTTTTTAGTCCTGAAGAAGTCCCCCAGTGGCATTTCTGGTTGGAAATTCTGAATGGAAACCAAAGGGCTTTTGCCAAGATTCTAGGGAAGATTTCTAGGGAATTTAAACCAGATCTCACTCCTTACACTTGCTTGGCAAGGAAAGCGTCAAGAACAGGGTGAGGAGAGAAGGAGAGTCCCCAAAACATTCCTATTTTAGCTGGCTTTCACAGAAACTGGTGCTTGCTTTGCATTTACACCAACCATTCCTGCTTTCAGCATGAACATTTGCCGGTGGGATTAATTTCTCCTGTTAGACACAGCCCTAGGCCGGGCTCAGAGCCCAGCACTCCCCAGTCCCAGCCTGACCTCTTCTGACCTAGTGAAGAAAATCAGTTTAAGCAGCACCCTCTTGTCTCTGCCTCCTCACCAGGCTGAGAAATTCGGTGCCATTAACACACACCTGAAATCGAATTCAGCATTTTCGACGCGATTTTTGCACGCCAGGTTTAAGGTAAAGATTCTGCTTCAGTTTGAGTAGGTAATAAAATCCTTTCTGGACCTGACAGCTCCCCACGAGATTCCTTGGGGTGGGATTTTTGGGGGCAAAGTTTAACAGCACCAGGAAAATCTGAGGAACTCTTCAATTCATAGAATCGTATTCTGAGCTGGAAGGGACCAAAGGATTAAAATCCAAGTCCAGGACATTGAGGCCTCCCTTTAATAGAATGCAGAATTTCCTGATGTCCTCAGGAAAATTGAAACCTCTATTAAAATCTGGGGTTTTTTTCCCCCAATCCCCAGTTTTGGAGCAGTTTTCCCAGGATAAAAACCACAGCAAACAGGTTTGTGTGTTCCACCCTTCCCATCCCCAGGGAATTGGTGTTGGGCCTCCCTGAGACAAATGAGCAATTGGCACTCATTAGGGGAGCCCTTCATTCCTCAACTTCCCACAGACATTTTCCCTCCCAGGAAAAGGAATCCTGCTGATTTCCCAGTCCCAGGCTGGTTGTTACAAACCAAACCAGGCTGGGATTAGTCCCAATCCCAGAATTTCCATGCCAGGCCCAGCCCAACCCTGCAGAACCTCTCCCCTCTCCCAGACATCCCTGGAGGATCATTTCTCCAGAGACAATTGTGGAGTCACCAACACAACTCATCCAAATAACAACAAGATTCCATATTCCCAGCTGCTTTGCCAATTCCATGCATCTATTTACCCTTTCCCAATTATTTTGTGCCGCCTGCTATTATTTTATTTCCACTTTTCCCTTCTTGAACCAGCATCTTCTGCCTTCTCTTCTCCTCAACACCCCTTAACAATGACTCCCAGTGGTGCAAATTGATTCTAAGCTGACATCTCATTCTCCTCACCCTCTGGAGAGGCCAAAAGCGGGCTGGGAATTGAAATGGTTGACTAAAAAAAATTAAAAATAATAAAAAAATAAGAACAGGACCTGGAAAAGCCGAATTATCTTGAGGTTTTGTGCAACCTTAATGCACTTTGAGTATTAAAGTGACTGCGGGGAGTTAAGTGTTGTCATTTGGAAGAGGTTTAATGAAAGCTGGCCATGTCCCCCATTAAAGGGATAAAAGCTTTCCTTTATCTGCTGCAGAATTTCCTTCACCTGTAACTCTATCCCCAGTTAATCACCCTGTTCTCTCATCAAGTGCTCCTTAAATACCCGAGGAGCTGAACAGGGCGTTCTCACCTTTCTGTGCCCTGGCAGAGAACCAGGAAAGGGTTAAAAACAAACGTCTTTGGAGCGGCAGCATCGGCCAAAATCCATCGTGCCACATCAAAGCGTGCGGGGCTTCGGGGCTGGCTGAAGTGGCCTGAAAGGGAGGAAAAGGAGAAGGAAAAGAGAAAAAAAAAATCCATTAAAAAAATAAAATTATAAAAAACCACCTTTTGGTGTTTGCAGAAAGCTCAAAGGACATGGACATGAACAGAGCTGGAAAATGCTGGCACGGAGATTAATGCACATTCTAATTTAATTTGGGAATGTTTGGGTTGGGTTCTAACAAGTGGTTTCAGAAATTGATGCATATTCCAATTTAACTTGGGAATACCTGGGGTGGCTTCTAAGGAAGAAGAACCACTCTAAGGAGTGGTTTCAGAACAGAAAGACAAAGTCCCAGAGCGACAAGATTGTGCCTATAATAGAGAATATCTTTAAACATGGAGGTAAATTAATCATTTTTGGCTTCATTAATTCCCAAAGAATGCATCAACATTTGTGTCCAAAGCAGGTGACCCAAGAGCTGGGCCCTCATTCCCACCCTGTCCCATCCTGAACTCCCTGTCCAGCTCAGACTGTTGGAAATAAGAGAAGTTTTAAAACGTTTAATTTCATTTCTCAAACAAACAAGCAAATAATATTAAGAAATACTCAAAAAATGAAATAAAAATAAAACAAATAAATAATAACAATAATAAATAATAATAAGAAATAATAAAAATATAAAACATAATAAAGAATAATAAATATAGTAACAGTAATAATAAATATAAATCAATAAACAAATACATAAATAATAATAAATAATAAGTGAAGCTTTGCTTTGCCTTTGCCCTGGGGAAAGGAATTGTAAGGTTTTTCCCAGGGGACGTTGCACCACTCAAGGTGGGATGAGCTGAACATCTCAACAAACTGGGAGTGGCACAGAAGATACACAAAAGATCAAAACCATGGAGGAAAACCAAACCCTGGCATGGCTGGAAAAGCCCAGGAGTGAGGCCCAAATCAGCACCAGGGACACAGGAGCCCGTGGCCAGCAAGGAACCAAATTTTACAAAAATTGTGTAATTTGGGATCAATGAACAGGAACTGCTTTGAGGCAGTTTTTTTGTGTATAAATGTGCCAAAAGCCCTGTAAGAGGTGTGTGTGTGGGTGTGGAATATTTTCCGTGGCACATCCTGGCCGGAATAAAGTCATTCCTGACTCTCTCCCACTTCAAGCGTAGCCTTAGAGGGTTTTTATTTTGTTCCAGAGTTTGGGTGCAAGCCCAGCTCTGCCAGGGGAGGCTCCCACCAGCCCNGAAGCTTTGCTTTGCCTTTGCCCTGGGGAAAGGAATTGTAAGGTTTTTCCCAGGGGACGTTGCACCACTCAAGGTGGGATGAGCTGAACATCTCAACAAACTGGGAGTGGCACAGAAGATACACAAAAGATCAAAACCATGGAGGAAAACCAAACCCTGGCATGGCTGGAAAAGCCCAGGAGTGAGGCCCAAATCAGCACCAGGGACACAGGAGCCCGTGGCCAGCAAGGAACCAAATTTTACAAAAATTGTGTAATTTGGGATCAATGAACAGGAACTGCTTTGAGGCAGTTTTTTTGTGTATAAATGTGCCAAAAGCCCTTTCAGAGGTGTGAGTGTGTGTGGGTGTGGAATATTTTCCGTGGCACATCCTGGCCGGAATAAAGTCATTCCTGACTCTCTCCCACTTCAAGCGTAGCCTTAGAGGGTTTTTATTTTGTTCCAGAGTTTGGGTGCAAGCCCAGCTCTGCCAGGGGAGGCTCCCACCAGCCCCGAGCTCCCAGCAGGGCCCCAGGCCACCTGTGCTGGGTAAAAATAGCTGTCACCTCGTGCCAGGGCGGCCTTGGCTGCGTGTCCCTGCCCAGCGCACAGGCACCAGGCTGGTGTGAAATCAATAAATCTGCAGGAAACAAGCCCAGCCTCGAGGCCTCTGCTCTGTGCCCGCTCCTGTTTCCCTCTCCAGCTGCTCGTGTCCCACTTCCCTGCTCCATCTGTCACCTTGCTCCTGCTCTGGAGAGCATTCCATGCCTGAGGTCGTCTCCCTGAGCTTCTGGAAGGGAATGAGAAGCTTTGGGAAACTGAGAGCTGGTTCAACTCTTGGATGAAGATCCATAAGTAGCAGAAGACTCGATATTTTCAAGGTTAATACATTTTATTCACCTTGCCGCTACAACTCTTAGCTACTCGTGGTTTTGCTGCAAATAATTCTTGAGCAGCAAGATATCCCTCAACTCGGAATCCCCTCAACCTGGAATCGTGGAATTTTTTGGGTGGGGAGGGACCTTAAAGCTGATCTCATTCCCAGGCAGGGACACCTTCATAGCCCAGGCTGCTCCAGATGCACATTTAGTGTTTGGCACCCAGATATACAAAAATAAACCACACTGATGGATGTTCATCCAATCCAGATTTATAAAAGCTGGAGAAAAAATCCAATATCCCACTCCAAGAATGAATGTGGAAGCAGAGGTGAAGCTTGGACCTTTTGGAATTAAGCTGCATTTACCCAGGGCTGAGTTTTCCCCACAATTAAATCTTTGTGCTCCCAGAGTGGAACTGGGATCAATCACCCATGAATCCACACCAAGAGAATTTAGTTTATGTCCAGTGACTGAAATAAAGCCACAGAAGAGCTGGAGTGAAACGAGACCTTTCATGCTATAAATGCTTTGTTATTTTTAATGGAGAATGCTCGATTTTAATTTATCAAAGAGAATTTCTTGTTTCCCAAAGTGTTCTCCAGCCTTCACCTCTGCTTGCTAAGGATCCAATTCTATTTATGAGAGGCTGTCATGGTCAGGATGGAACAGCCTGGCCAAAACATCCACGGTTTCATTATTCCAGACAGGCTAAAAAAATTCTTTGAANGATCTGCAAGACATTCCTCCAGCAATGCATTAAATTCTCAACACTCAAATATGCCGAGGTTTGAAGTGCATTAAACTGAGAGCTCCACACTGCTGGGAAAGCAACTGGCAAAAAAACCCCCAACCTGTTTAGGCTCAGATTTTTGATTCCTCAACGTTCTTATACACGAGAACCACTGAAAATATTCCTAATTATTCATTTGCTCCAGGGTTAGGGAACCTTGCTGTCGGTGCCTGTGATAATTCTGGAGATAACGGAGGAAAAAGGAAAATCTCTGAGGTGCAGAAGCATCTGCTGCATCTCCCTCCATGCTGAGCTGAGGTCTCCACACAGGAGAGGATGAAAATCACTGCAGTAATTTTTCTGCGACTGGGACAAATCCAAATTGATGGTCAATCCCCTTAATCCTGCAAATTATATGAAGTGTTACTCACTCCTCAGCATTTTTTATTTTGTATCATTTGTCAGAATGGATCCAGTTCTTGCCGGCCAGGCCAGGAAATCACAGTGAGAACCAGCAGTGTTCCAGGAACATCGGGTTCCTATTGCCCTGGCCTGGGCTGCAGAAATTCACTCAGTGCCAAAACCTTCTAAATCAGGTGGTGAGAAGTGGGGTGAACAGGAGGGTATTTGGACAGACCCGTTTTTTGGGGAATAACAGCAGAGAGCACCTCAAATACAGGAGGAGCAACAGATCCTTGTCCCATCCCTGGAAGTGTCCAAGGCCAGGCTGGGTCTCTGGAAGGTCCCCTGCCCATGGATGGAGGGATGAGATGAGTTTTAAGGTCCTTTCTAACCCAAACCATTCCATAGTCTGTAGAGGGACATGTGGAAAGTGTTCCAGGTCTTTTCCAGATGTGGAAGCTGTCCCAGGTCCTTTCCAGATGTGGAAGATGTCCCAGGTCCTTTCCAGCATTCTGCCACCCCTTGGTGTTTGCATGATTTTGGTTTATAAAGCTCCTGTTCACTTTTAAATATTGCAGCTGCATGCACCAGCAGGCAGAGCCCCTTTTGGAGAGCCTGAGAACCTTTTGTCTGTGTTATTTTGGGATTTGATACCTTTGGCAGGGGCTAAATTACCTCAGGAATCAGAAGCCTCTGGCACAAAGGAGGTGGGTTATCCGTGATGTTTTCTATCCCTTTTTTCTAACCCCAGCATTCTCACATGGAAGAATTTCTTCCCAAAATCCCATCCAAAACTATTCCTTGTCAGTTTAAAGCCATTTCCCCTCATCCCATCAATATAACATAACATTATATATCAACATAATATAACGAGGAGCCCCTACACCACAACATGACATGAAAGAACTTCACGAGGGCACGGTGATGAGCAAAGCAGGAAAAAAGCCCGAGTTTATTGACAAAACTCAATTTTATACATTTCCAAAGGTGCCTGTGGGTTGGAGGATGAAATCCCACCTCCCAAACTACATTGGCCAAGACAACTGTCAATCAACTTTCTCCTCTTACCTAAAAATACGTAAACAACAAAGGACAGTCAGGAAAACAAAGCTGTTGTTTATAGTAAATGTGTGGGAAAGTAAAAATTCTGACTTCAATATGAAAGACAAATCAGAAGGCCCAGAAAAATCCTCAAACCAGGGTGACACCACTATCCCATTTCCTTGCAGGCGCCCATCAGACACTGGAAGGCTGTTAAAAAAATCCAAATTATTTTGTAGAAGTTCTGCTCTTAAACACTGCGGTTCCCAACGTGAATGATATCCATGAGATTTCTGAAATTGCGATGATTTAACTGGCAGCTTGAAGTTACAAATTGAACTTTGAACACATCAGATTTGCAGCTTTGAACACACCAAAGTGGTAACTCCAGGCTCAGTTCCTGGCAGAAGGAAAACCTTGCCAGGAATTCCAGGCAGATCTGCACATACATTCAAATATAAGGATATTTGGAAATGTGAAAAAACTGGATAAGGAAGGTAAACCAGATTTTTAGACCAGGGCTTCAACCAGCCTTGGACCCTCCTGACAGTGCAATTCCTCTCCCAAACCCAGTCAGTAATTCTTCTTCAAGTCAAAAAAGCTTAAACAAAACCGAAAAAAAATTGTCATTTACAGGGATTTTTTCCCCTTATTCCAATAACATGAGAAATATCCAGAATTTAACATTTCTTCCAATTACTGCACAAGGTTTCAGCACTTCAGTTTCATTATTTTGTGTCTAAAAAGCCCAAAGTTGTTCCCAAAACCGGGCTTTAGCAAAGAGCAATTCAAATAATTTAAAACACGAGTGCTGGAGCAGGGTGGAAGTTTTATATGGCCAAGGGGGAGAGGGGAGAAAGACAAAAAGGTAAAGTTAAAAAAATAACTTGGAGGAGAGTTGGGAGTGAGCCCTGAATGGACACAAGGCCCTAATTTCCATCTTCACAGCCCTGTATTGAAAATAGCAGATATTTATATATTTTTTTATATTTTTATATTTTTATTTATGTATATATTTATATATATACAGCCCTAATTTATCCCTGGCTGCCTGGTTATATATTGGACCTCTCCACTTATAGCGAAGAAAATAAAATAATTTGTATTTGAGGCTCTCAGGTTCCCAAATCCTTCTCCTCCCTACCCAGCTGGCAGCTGCCTTCAAAACCAAAATCCTGCTGTCAGCTCAGGAGCAGGGATAAACCTATGGAAATTCCCTTAATTTTCAGCTCTAAGGGGTAAAATCTCAATTATTTTTTAACACTCCCATCCCTCCCGTAATGCAGAAAACTCTTTACGGCCTCTAAAATACTTTATCAGCATGAATAACTTTATAGAGGTTATTTTTCTATTTTTGGAGAAATTTGAAGTGAGAATTTCTGCTGCAACAACACAGGATGTTTCCCCTGCTGTTGCTCAGGAATTATTTCCTTGCCTGCTCCTAAATTAGGGAGAAGCACCAACTCTAAACCTTAAATACAAGCAGTAAACACACCCCATAAATGAAAAAAAAAATTTGAAAGTATTTCGGTTTTAATGCAATTAAGAAGAAAATGAGAAGAACAAACAGAAGAGAGTCACAAAACTCAATTATTTTGCATTTAAACACACAAAAAATAGCAACAACTCGAATAGCTACAGCCTGTGAAAGACTTCAGCCTTATAAAATACAAACCTGCACTTTCCAGGGTAAAATTCCAGGGGTTTTTCCCTAGTTTTTTAATATTTTCTGTAAAATTCTGGGGCTTTTCTTGTGTCAGAGAGGTGAATTTGGCTGTTCTTGGGCTCCACACACACAGCAGAACATGGAGCACGTACAGAAAAAAGAGAATATTCCACCATTCAGTGAGAGAGAGACACAGAAGGAAGAACATCACCCCTGATCCATGGAAATACTCTGGCAAATCCAAAAAAATAATGAAACTCACTTGTAAAAAACACAAGGTTTTTGAAAAGGATGCATTTGGGCTCTTTTTGTTTCATTTCTGAGCCTCTTGGGCCACGTTTTAGATTATTTTTTGCTCAAAACCCACAATGGCCAGAGATTCACGGGTTGATGACTTTGTTTCCTTGTTATTTTGACTTTCCTATAAATCAGTAGTTAGTGGGAATTGATATAAAAAACAAAACCCAGGGTTGGAGGATTCTAAAAAAAACCTGAGAGCTGCTGCTGCTGTTTTATAGAGCAGGAAAAATAACTTTAATAAAAGCTTTGAGGGTTGTTCCCCTCTGTCCTGGTGTGTTCCAACAGGTAAAGGTGCCCAGGAAATTGGAAATATTCCAGAACATTGGAAATATTCCAGAATATCAGAAATATTCCTAATTCTGAAGAGAAGACGTGGAAAAAACCCCCTCTGTTAAAGACTGCCCCAAATGCTCAATCAGAAACATTTTTTTCCTTCACTCCTCAAGGAGCACGGTACTAAATATGAATATTCTACTGCCACAGGAAAATTAAAGCAAAATGTTTACTGCCTCCAAGTTAAATATTTTGCTCTTGCCGAGGAGCAGAAACCGAAACAATCGGGCAGAACTTCGCAGTGGGGACGAAACTGCTTTTCCTCGTGGGGGTTTTGCTGCCCAAACATTGCGAGGAGCTCCAATAAACATCTGCAGGAGCAGCGTAAACACGCGCAGCGCGGGGACGCCGCGTTACACGTCGCGGCACAGTTTGGGGCTGGGCCTGGCTCAACCCTTCCCAGCTGCTCACCAGCTTCTCACCACCCCAACCCCGGGGCTTCTTCTGGCAGGGAGAATCGGGATGTGCTCAGCCCTGAGGGCATTTGGGGTCCTCGTGGGATGTGGGGGGGTGGGCATCCCGAGATTTCATTGATAGCTCACGGTTGTTTTTTTATCTTCTTTTGTTCTGTCAGAGTTGGGATTAAACTCTCGAGAGACGGTTTTGTGTTTGGGCTCAGTCTCACAAGCTCTGAGTTCTTGCTAACAAGGTGAAAAATGGCCCTGTCTCTATCTCTACAAGGCCTTTTAAGCACAAACTGTCCAATTATGAAATGACACCTAAATTATTTTTCCTTTTAACCCAATAACCAACCGCCCCTGGCCCGCAGTGCGGATTTTTCTGCCTGATTGCAAAATCCCACCTAGACCGTGAAGAAAAAGGTGAAAAAGAAGGACTCAGCCTCTGCCCTAAACCCTCCATCTCACTTTATATATCTATTACTGTATTCTAAACCCTTAAACTGTGAGTTTTGCCCCCTGTGCTGTCACACACTTCTATCCAAACCCCACACCCACAATCCCAGGGCTGTCACTCAATTTTGGGAGCCTTTTCCACAGCCTCAGGTCAATGCAGTGTTTTTTGGGGGTCAGTGCCTGTCAGCACAGAGAGTCTGGAATTCTCAGTGCCCAGGGCTCCAACAGCTCAATATCAAGTTTTATTCACAGGCAGTGATTCTGTCCCTCTACTCATGGAGCAAATAAAATGAGATTTTTGTTTTGGCTGCAGCTCTTTCAAACCCTCAGAAAATGCAAAACCTCCAGGAAAATGATCCCTCAGCCCTTTTCAGCAAGGACTTTGCAGCAGTAGCTCTAAAACAAATGTTTGCCCATGGAGAGGCTCTATTTGTTCAGGGCAAATAAAGAATAAATCAGGCGGGTTGTTGGGAATAACTCGCAGGGCTGATGCTGTTTTACTCCATGGAAAACTCTTGCCAGGGTCCCTGTCCCCTCTTGGGGGACACAAACTCTGTCCCTATTTTTAGATCTGGCCCTAAGTCAGGGATGGATGGATGGAAGGAAAACAAGTGGAGTAAAATTAGGATGTGGAGTGAATTGCCCACCCTCTGTGTAAAAGGCAAGAGGAGAAATCATTCCTTAGGAAAACACAAATTTGTGGAAAAAAGCAGCTTTTTCCTTGGGATGCCAGGCTCAGCGGGTTGGGAGTGACATCAACCACTGAAAACCTCCAATTTTCGATGATTTGAGCCAAAATCTATTGCCTAATCTCAAAAACTAATACTATTTGAAGCAGCAGGGACACAGAGGGAGATGTGGGCAAGGACGAGGTGAGGGAGGAGTGTGATGCACCCACAGCACCCTGGGGAATTTTTGGGACACAGCTCTGCCAAACTTCCCAGTTTTTTCTCCCACTGTGAACATAGCAGCCTCATTAAACCAGAATGACATAAACCTCCCAGAGCAGGGAGCTTTAAATTCACGTGATCTCCAAAATAAAATTCACCTGATCTCCAAAAAGGGTTTGGGATTGGCCTCGGAATTCCCTGAGGGATCCCTGAGTGACCCCGACACCTCTGGTGATATTGGAAATTATTTCAGCTGAGCTCTGCCAGCCCAGGAGGGGAGGAGATGGGTTTGGGTTTATTATTGACTCCCCCATGTATTGATGGGGTTTATGGACTCAATAGAATTGTAATATAAATTATATCAATATATAAATACAAAATATATTGTGCTCGTTTGTCCCATTCTTCAATAAATGTGAGAAAACACGGGCTCTGTTTCCACTTTTATACTGGACTGGTTTTTTAAAATACCTGCTTGAATTACCTTTTATAGCAGCTCTCTTATCCAAAATCTTAGCAATTTTAGCAGCATTTTAAGCAGCAGAGGCAGGAGGAGGAGAACTGTTGATATTCTGATATTCTTCTTCCAGATACACAGAGGAGTGTTTGCCACATAAAGCTCAGCTGGAAAATGCACAAACAAAGTGATTTTCCAAAGTACAAACCCTGCTTGTCATTTTTTACTCTCAGCCCACCTCTGCAGCAATCCCTGAGAATTTCTCCAGTTCCTGGCTCCCAGTTCTGCCCCAAAGGCAGCCAGGCTGAAGTGGAGGTTTGGAATTAAAGCCGGATTTCAGCTACCTGAGGTCTTGCTGATCCTTTTTGTCCCCCCCAGGGGTTTTAATTAACACCAAGCACTGGTGGGACTCCAAGCCTAGTCCAGGATTTAATTAAGACAGGACTAATTGACCTCCCTAAAGGGGATCTTTAATACAATAAAAATAGATCCAATGTTATCTAAATATATAAAAACAGATACAATAAAAATATCGAAGTCTGTCTGCAGACTCACTGTAATGATCCCGATTTTCCCTTTTAAAAGTGCTGCTGTTGACTTTTTTCCAGGATTTTTTCCATCTTGCTCCATAGGATATGAAATGTTAATCTGTTACTTGACAGTAATCTTTGCCTGTCATGAACAACATCCCCTCAGTAAAACACAGACTTATTTCCCCCCTCATTCACCCCAGATCCACATTCCAGACACTTCCCAGTTGTTTTATCTCGAAAGGATTAAAACACTTGCAAATATTAAATTTAATCCACTCGAAGGGAGGGCAGAAATTAATCCTAATTAAGCCTCAGCAGCTGTAATTCTGAGCAGGATGAATTATCTAATGGGGATTCTTGCTGGAGAACAGGGCTGAGTCATGGGCATCCCATTTCTCCTGGGCTGCAAATCAACGCAGTGAGCGCAGCAATCAACCCAAAAGATGAAATGAACAATTCTTTTATTCCAAAATCAATGCGAGGAAATTGATGCCCCAGCCTCCCCGGGCCTTATGGCACAGTTCTGGTTCTGCAGAACAAGAAAAGGCTCAGAGCTGTTTGCAAAGCAGGGGGAGAGGAGCTTTTATTAGGGATGGAAACACCAGGAACCTGCGGCACAAGAGCCTGAGAGAATTTGGCTCCTCTTGATCCCAAGGAAATGGGATCAGAAAGGAAATCCCAAGGTTTTTATCTCCCAGGCAGTGCCCAGCTTGGAAATGTTGGACACCTGAACTTCAAAGGATGATGAACAGTTTGGAGTGGAGGGGATTTTTGGCACCACCAGCAACACCTGAGTCCACTTGACCTCATTTGCACAGCACTAAACGCTCATTATCTCATTAATTAGCACAAGCATGGGGTTAATTCCTATTTATTCCCCTCCCAGGAACACAGCCAGTGGTGCCCTGTGGAGAGGTCAGTCCCAGTCTGGTGTTTCAAGGATTTAAGTGACCCAATTTCTGATTGGAAAGGCCAAGCTTTAGTGGGTTTGGGGGATGGAAAAGCCCTGCAGAGGCTTTGGGAAGTTGTTGGATAAATGCTGTGTGTGCAGAACGTGCTCAGAGTTACTCCATGTGCACCTTGTGCAAGAGAAATCAGCATGGAGTTGATTCGTTCTTACAAACTCCTTTTGTTTGGGAGCTGCAAAAGTTTCCAGCTGCCACCAGATAACAAAAAATTGCTCCAGAGGTGAGCAGCTGAAGTTCCTTCTTCTGTGAAATTGCCAGATCCTGACTGATATCTCAGTCCAGGTTTTCTTCCTGTGGATGTGCAGGGCAGGGGGGAGACTTTGGGGAAAGGCCCTCATGTAATACAGCCCATAATAAGCAGCCATTAAAGGGATTTAATAAAATTCTCATCAGACCAGAATGACATAAACATAATGTCATGATGCAGGAGAAATGTTCCAGTCTGGCTCTAGGATCATTGTTGACTTGTTTGTTTGCATCTGAAATAATCTTTACCCCAATTTCCCAGTTTTCTTCCATAAATACACAAAATATTAGCTGGCTGCTCGACGCAGCTCGAGCTAAATATGGCTTTTTAATTTCAGATAGATCTTTTTGCTGCCCTAAAATGGCAATCCGTGTGCAGGGCCGTGCTCAGAGTGAGTAACAGATGTTGTGCCTGAAATACTCCTGTAAACAAGGCCTCGAGACACAAGGTTTGGGAGGCTCAGACTGTAAAAACAACCCACAAAAAAAGATCAGCTCACTAGGTCATTATTGGGATCATTATTTCTGTCTTGGGGTGACCAATCTGAACCCCCACGTGGTTTCCCAGATTGCTGGAAACCACTGAGCAGCAGGAGCTGCTGCCATGGATATTTACACCAGAGCTCTGCCTTCATTCCCTCCAGCAAACCCACCCAGAACTGGCTCATTTCATGCCAGGTGACAGCAGGGGACAAATGTCAGGTCATGCTCCTTGCCCTGGGAGGTGGCACCTCCCAAAGGAGGTGCAGGAAGGCACAGCTGGTGCTGGGGCAGGGTTTAAACCTGGCTCTGGGCTGGGCTCTCTGGGAGCTGATTGAGCCTTGCAGGGGCTACCTGAAAGGCTGGGCAGAACTGAGAGAATAAAAGCAGATATTTATTATTTATGATTAATTATTATCACTTATTTTGTTATTTAGTTGATTTTTCATTCTAATATTTAATTTTATTTAATATTTTTATTTTACTGTTTAGTGATGCTTAATTATATTTGCTATTTAATTATTTGTTTAATATTTACTTCATTATTTAACATTTATTATTTATGAATCNAGGGGCTACACCCAAGCTGGATGATGGCCACAAATTTTTCACACAATTATAAGTTTGGTCCATTTATATATCAGGGGTTACTTCTCCAATTACAGCTTCAGGTAATGAAGTCATTTACTCCAAGTTTTCCCCCCCAATTCACTTTTGTTTCCATCTCTGGGGGCCTGAGGCAGTGAGGTGAATCCTTGATCCCCAGGCCTGGAGAGGAATTGTTGTGTCTGAATAAAACAGGAGAACAGCAGCTGACAGGCCGTGGAGTTTGAGTTACACACTGAAGCAGTACTGACCTGAAAAATATAAAAGCTAAATCCTAAGGCATTGTGATAAGGGTGTCAATCAGAGATCAGCTCCAATCAATCAGAGATCAGTTTCAGTATCAATCACAGATCAGAGATCAGCTTCAATCAATCAGAGATCAGTTTCAGTATCAGAGTTCAGTTTCAATCAGTGATCAATCACAGATGAGTTTCAATATCTATTAGTTTTCAGTATCAATCACAGATCAGTTTCAGTTTCAAATACGGATCAGTTTCAATCACAGATCAATTTGAGTATCAATCACAGAACAATTTCAATATCAATCACAGAGCAGTTCCAGCTTCAATCACAGCTCAGTTTCAGTATCAATCACAGATCAGTTCCAGTTTCAATCACAGATCAGTTCCAGTTTCAGTCACAGGTCAGTTTCAGTATCAATCACAGAACAATTTCAATCACCAATCAATATCAATCACAGATCAGTTCCAGTTTCAGTCACAGATCAGTATCAATCACAGAACAATTTCAATCACCAATCAATATCAATCACAGATCAGTTCCAGTTTCAGTCACAGATCAGTATCAATCACAGAACAATTTCAATCACCAATCAGTATCAATCACAGATCAGCTTCAATCACAGCTCAGTTCCACCTTCAATCACAGCTCAGTTCCACCTTCAATCACAGCTCAGTTCCTCCTGCCCAGCTTTCCACCAGGAACCGTGTGGGACAAAGGTTTGTCCCCCTTGTCCCCTGAGCTGTGGCCACCTCCCGGGGTGGCAGCAGGCCAGGCCTCCTCAGGACAGGGAGAAGGAAGGGCTTGGAGAGATTTTGTGGGTGTAGATGAGCGATGTGAAAGGGGCAGGTGCTTGTTAACCTTGTGAAAAGGCGCTGAAGCGTGCTGGCCTCGCTCTGCTGTCACTGTCACCTGCCTGCTCCATCAGGGCACTGCTCCTGGTGCTGTCACTGTCACCTGCCCGCTCCATCAGGGCACTGCTCCTGGCACTGTCACTGTCACCTGCCCGCTCCATCAGGGCACTGCTCCTGGCGCTGTCACTGTCACCTGCCCGGCCCGTCAGGGCCCCAAGGAGCCCTTCCAGGCTGGCAGCANATCACCAATCAGTATCAATCACAGATCAGCTTCAATCACAGCTCAGTTCCACCTTCAATCACAGCTCAGTTCCACCTTCAATCACAGCTCAGTTCCTCCTGCCCAGCTTTCCACCAGGAACCGTGTGGGACAAAGGTTTGTCCCCTTGTCCCCTGAGCTGTGGCCCCCTCCCGGGGTGGCAGCAGGCCAGGCCTCCTCAGGATAGGGAAAAGGAAGGGCTTGGAGAGATTTTGTGGGTGTAGATGAGGGATGTGAAAGGGGCAGGTGACAGTGACAGCACAGAGCAAGGCCAGCACGTTTCAGTTCCTTAGGGCAGGGAAAAGGAAGGGTTTGGAGAGATTTTGTGGGTGTAGATGAGGGATGTGAAAGGGGCAGGTGCTTGTTAACCTTGTGAAAAGGCGCTGAAGCGTGCTGGCCTCGCTCTGCTGTCACTGTCACCTGCCCGCTCCATCAGGGCACTGCTCCTGGCGCTGTCACTGTCACCTGCCCGCTCCATCAGGGCACTGCTCCTGGCGCTGTCACTGTCACCTGCCCGGCCCGTCAGGGCCCCAAGGAGCCCTTCCAGGCTGGCAGCACCTTGGAGGAGCCACGAGCCCCGGGAAACCCAACTCCGGCAGCACTGAGGCGGCAGATGCCAAAGCTGTGACTTCCAAAGGTGTCCTGGAGAGGGCTCGGAAAATCTTATTTCTGGAGTGACCTTTAGCTGAGCTGTGTCCTGTGACAGGTGGCAGGGCCTCGGGACGTGGGGTCAGCGGTGGGTTGGGGTTTTGGTGCCTGCAAGGGGATTTGGGAGCCTCAGTCCCACACTGGGTGGGCTCTGTTCGCTGTCCTCCATCCTCCATCCTGCACTTCTGCCTCCTCTTCATCCTTTGGGCCAAGCACCCATGGCCTGGGTCAGTTAAACTGGGACAGCTCCAACTGTTCAAATCACAGATTTGATAAATAGATAATAACATTAGCTATATAATTAATTATAGAATAATTATAGAATAAATTATGT
>VYXD01001719.1:550986-590901 GCA_013397195.1 Hylia prasina | reverse complement strand
GGGGCGGGCACGGGGGGCGCCGGGGCTGTGACCGGTGAGCTCCGCGTGTGTAAGGGCAGTGAAACGGGGTGTGACACAGGCCAAGGGGGTGTGACACAGGCCAAGGGGGTGTGCGACAAAGGGTAAGGGGATCGGAACAGGCGTGCAACAGCTGCGCACAGAAGGGTGTGCAACAGGTGTTGTAGTGGGCCTGCACCTGGTGTGCAACAAAGGCTATATGAATGTGTAATGTGTGTCCAAATGAAGGGGAAAGGCTCTGCAATGGGTGTGTAATAAGCAAAGGTCATTCAAGGGTAATGGGTGTGTAACAGGTGTGCAATGGGTGTGCAATAAAGGGTAACAGCGAGCTAACTGGAGATTTCTGGAGTGTGTAATGGGGATGGTGTGTAATAGCAGGGAGATACAAGGGGCAGGTAGCTGTAGATGCAATGGCTCACGTGGCACACCGTGGCATACCCTGGCACACATGGGACACCTGGCACACAGGACACATCACAGCTGCCTGTCTGGCCTGTTCCAACAGCCTGGCCACATGGCCCATGGGCACCCCAACAGCTGGTAATCCTGGGTTTGGCATCACTGTATGCTGTGCTGCAGTCCTTGCTATCATCTGCAGAGAACTGGGAGCAGGCTGGGAGGGCGGATGCAGCTGGGAGCTGTGGGAGGCACACGTGTGAGCTGTGTGGGGGCACACGACCTATGGTCATGCACAAGCTGCACAGACACCCACGCTGCTCCTCAAGTGTGCGAGAGCCAGAGCACATAGGGAACCAAGGGAGGGAACACAAGGGGTGCCTGCAGCCACTGGGCTCACAGGCAGTGGGGCAATGAGTGGGCCTGTGTGAGAGCCGAAGGCCAGTGAGCGAGTGGTGCACGTGGAGACACGCCAGGAATGTGCCCCTGACTGTGCGTGAGCCTCCCGGCCGCAGTTCCCATCACAGCATTTCCTCTCACCCTCCAGGGTTACTTTCAGGCCACACCAGGGTGTGGTGGCAGAGCTGAGGCCAGACTGCAAACACATGCCCTTCCCCAAAAAGCAGTGCTTCAGCCACCATCACTGTCCCCAGCTTGGAGGCAAGTGTCCCTGTGTATCACTGGCAGAAAGGGAAACTGAGGCACAGCTGTGGGTGGGACACATCCGGTGGCAGGGATTGCGGTCATACCCACAAACCACAACTGCCCTGGCGGGCGCAGCCTGAGGACTGTGGTTTCCTCTTGTCGGTGACAGTGGTGACAGTGCAGATTGGCTGCCAGAGCATCCCCGTGCTGCTGCTGGTGGGGTACTGCAAGGGTCCCAGCAGTCCCATGCCATGATTCCCTGCCAGCTCCACTGGACACAGGGCTGGGTGTTTCAGGATGGATGCTCCTTGGGATGCAGGTTGCCCCAGCAACGGTTGCTATGGAAAACACTTCAGTGGCAAAATTTCCAGCCATATTCATGTGTCCATCATTGTCTTCCTGAGAGTCCCTGGTGTATGGTGAGCCAGGCACGGCTGGCTCTGCAGAGGCAGGCTGCGGCTGCAGGGGTCTGGCTGTGCTGGGCCTGGCTATTCCTGACTTTTTGCAGATTTTCCTGCTGGAAAAGCTGCAAATGGTGTGAGAAGGTATAGCAGGACTCCAAAGTGAGATCTGGGGGAGCATGGCAGATGTACAATGGACAGGAGGAGCAGGCTGTGCTGAGCCAAGCCATATTAATTGGCTAGCAGCCAATTAATGTTCCATTGGCTCAGCTGTGCCCCAACCATTGGATGAGATTAATTTTGCTGAATCAAACACAGGGCACAGCTCTGAGACAGTGGGACATACCAGGAAATGGGCTGGCACTGGGAAGTTTGCTGGGACCAGCAGCTTCAGCTGGGGCTTCCTGCTCCTGCCCACAGCCCTGCCAGGTCTGTGCTTTAGAAAGCCACTCCCCGCCTCCTGGAGCAGCAATAGGATTACACAGGACTGAGTCTCCTGGCAATGAATGAAGAAATAAATCCTATAAGGCAGGACAGGATTTATTAGACTTCAATATTCTGGAAATAATGAGGACATTTCTCTTGGCTTGTAATATCACGGGACCCAACAGGATCACAACCAGGATTTATCCCCATGCTTCTCTGTGGCACTGGGTTGGTTCTTAGCTGCAGAGAGAAGATGCTGGGGGAGGCCGCTTGCCTTTCTGGAGAGTAGGATGGCAGGGCACCCCCTCATCTCCAGCAAAGCCAAGGCAGACTGCAGGCCTCAGGCTGCCCCAACAGTAGCGGCTCTGTTTGTCTCCCCATTCATCCCCCAGTCAGGGCTGGCGCAGATCCTCGCCCCCGGCTGGGGCTCACTGCTGGGAGCTGGACGGGCTGACAGCAGGAAGGGCTGCCTGTGCCATCGCCATCAGCTGAGTTTCAAAGGCCAGTGCCAGCACTCACAACCAGCACAAAGGATGCCCTGGGGTGGAGACCCTCACATGGGGTGGGAGACTCACAGGCCATTCCATTACTCCCCATTAGTTTTGAACAAACTGCAAACAGAATCCCACCGTGCTGCTGCGTGGGACATTGCTCTGAAGGAGAGGTGGGAAGAGGCAGAAAACAACATCTTGGAAAAGAGGATATGATGCTGCAGGCATCACCTTCCAGACACCAGTTCTGCCCCTTGGGGAACTGCTGCCCTGGCTGAGCGGAGGTGCTCCTAAAGTCAGCTCCACATCCTGGCCCCTTCTTCTCCCAGCTGCCACATTTTGCCCCATGGCAGCTCTGTCCATGAATCCCCCTGTGGTCCTTGGGACAGCCTGGGGCTATGGGAGGTACCCCAGCCAACCAGCATTCAACCTCCTCCCATGCTGAGAGCCAACATTTATTCCTGTGTCCTTTTCACTGAAGCAGCTTTAAATGCACAGTGTTACCTCCCTGTCACGATTCCTGTGGCCCCATAACAGCCCCCACAAACCCCAGCAAATCCGTAAAGCTGAGCCTGTGGGTGGGGGTTGGACACAGCTGGTTTTACCCATGGCCCCAGCACATGGATGCTGCGGCAGAAGCCCTGACCATCAGGACACACGGACACAATTGGAGCCTTGTTTGGGGCTCAGATGCACAAGGAGCCCCTTCAGGCGGCCAGGGAAGAGGGAGCTCCTTGGGGTGAGGTGATTTTGGCCATGAGGGACTCCTTATAGGGCCAAAATTACCCCAAGCAAATGCCCAAGGTGGGTTCCAACTCACGGAGAACACGTGAGCTTCCCTGAGAAGACAGCTCAAGGTGGGAATGTCTCAAAAGATGCCCCCACATCTGAGAACATTGCTCCTTGCAGAAAGTGCAGGGCTGCAGGGACATCAGGGGCTGGTGGGGATGCTGAGGGCTGGTGTATCCTGGGGCCACCCCCCTTCGTGCGAAGGAGACTGAGCAATGGAAATAGCAAGTAGAGAGGGGTTTTGGTTGGATTTTTTTTTTCCTTCCAAAGCAGCCAAGCTATGTTTTCTGGAGACCTATAAATCACTCCTCATCTTCAGGAAAGAGAGACAAGGAATACATGATCCAACCCAGCAAAAACGTGGGACACTTGGAAGTGTGGAGGAAGCCAGGAATGAGCCCAGGCTGGAGGCTGCCTCCTGGCCATACCACCAAGCCTGTCCCAGCTTGCTGGGCTAGGAGCTGGCACTGTAGCCCAGCATCCTCAAGCTGAGCTGGGCACACCATGCTGCCACAAGCTGGAGAGCCCAGCAGAGAAGGGAGTCAAGGCTCTCGGCCACTGCACTTTTCCAGCAGGTCAGGTTGCTTCCAAGAGTTCAAGATTTTCCACATTTGTTCAGCTGAAGAGAAGAAAAAACTCTGGAGGGTTTCTGAAGAGCATAGCTGGGGCTGGCAGGCAGGATCTGATAAATTGGGGGTCATCAATTTTCCCAGTTCACCAGCACGCCAGGGGAGGTTGTGCTGGCCACATCCCTCTAACGCACTGTCAGCATGCATGTGAATCCAAAGCCACCCCCAAGCCATCCAGAGCCAGAGGCAGCTGCAGGAGTTACTGTGGACACAGCCTGGAGCTCTTTAATGCTTTTAAAAACAAGGCTGGGTTTGGTACCTCTGGACTTTGGGATCTCCAAAGGTACTTGTTGCATCTCCGTTCTGCTCTTGTTCATGATACAATGCACAGAATTATTTTCCATTTCTTACCTACTTGGTGCTGCCCAGCTGAAAAGAAAGGGCCCTAGAATGCAGCAGGGATACTCAAACTGCAGCAAAGGTTTTGGTCAGCAGCCCCCAGAAGCCAGACACTACGGGGTCCCAGCATGGGTGACATGACCCTTCCCTGCTGCTGTCCAGCATCAGTCACAGGGGACACAGGGCAGAGATGTTCCCAAATATTCCCTCTTCTCTGCTCAGCAACAGCAGAGCAATAGGTAAATCATTTCCCTGGCTGCCTGCTCAGCACTCACAGTGGGCCCAGCCCTCCCAGCCCTGCTTGTGGCTGCCTTAGCATCTCACCATCTTCGGGGATCTGCAGCAAAACAAACCTGGGCTGCCTTGGGGTCCCTGTTGGGAGGGACCCTGTAAGGAGGGCAGGACAGCACACAAAGAGTGAAGGTGCTGGAGGTGGTCCAGCACTGCCATTCTGAGCAGGAGAGCAAGCCAAATACTGCAGCAGCACCTGCCTTGCTCTACAGCCCCAGTTGAGGTCCTGCCAGTGCCATTCACTGCCACTCAGGAGCCTCAAGCTGAGATCCCAAGACAGTGCCCTGCACAGGGACTCTGGTTGTTTTTACAACCTGAGTCAGAGCAGCAACTGGCTTGGAAATGTTTGGAGATGAAAACATGTCATCACTCTGTTGTTCTGTTTCTGTCCAATTTCAAGCTTGTTCAAGCAGGTCCATTATAGCTGATTCTGTACAGAACAGGGTGCCAAAGGCTGCAGCTCCCTGAGCATGTGGTGTTTTGTTCTGGTCTATCCTGCAGGCCACAGAGCAGGGGCTGACTCAGCAGCAGACACATGAGCCCAAGGCTCAGACCGTGCTCAGAGCCACAGGCAAGGGGCCACGGGCAGTGATGGCATCGCTCACCCTATGGGCAGGAAGGATGGAGCTTGTGCTGCTTTCCCCCAGCACAGCACCAGCACGGGCTGCCCCACCAAGCAGGCCAGAGCATCCTGTGGGGAAACATTGGTGAGCACCTCTACTCCAAGGATGTGCACAGGCCAGACATCGGGAGCTGCCCAGCTCCACCAGAGCCAGGCCAGCAGGGACGGCCGGGATGACGGTGCATTGCTGGTCTCCAGCTCCAGCTGCTCATTCCACACCCAGGCGCCTTGGCCTGCCCTCCCAGGCAGCTGCACTTGCTGACTGTCCCTGCGTGGCCATGCTTTGGATGGGCCTCCTTACTCCTGCAGCACTGCTACAGGACTACATTGACCTTGTCACCCCCAATTCTGGGTTTCATTGCACCACCAGCACCAGTAATGAGGAGGGAAAGTGATTCAAGCCCTTGCTCTGACCCCCAGGCTGCTATCAGGGCACACACTGGGCACCTCTGAGGTTTTCTTGACTCCCATCAGACACTCCATACTGTATGTGATCCTTAATTTCTTTGTCCTTTGCTTCCCATACAAACCACACTGCCAGCATGCAAGAGTGTTGGGATGGAATACTTTATTCACGTGAACACTCAGATCCTGGCCCTTCCTGCCTGCTGCAGCTGCTCCCATCTTCTTGACAGTGTGAACAAGGAAGGATTTCTTCATCAGCTTGCTTA
The DNA here is from genome assembly GCA_013397195.1 of Hylia prasina. Lineage (NCBI taxonomy): Eukaryota > Metazoa > Chordata > Aves > Passeriformes > Sylviidae > Hylia > Hylia prasina. The sequence continues at coordinate 585,183 of VYXD01001719.1, read as the reverse complement.
ACCCCCCCCAGCATCATCAGACCCCACAAACAAGTACAGACAGTTTGGCTTTGTCTGGACAGGAGCAGAGGGCGGAGGGGCAAGGAGTGCTGCGGGGCTGGCAGAGCAGGCAGAAGGGCTCCAGCCCACAGCTTGCGTATGCGCAGCAGCCATGAAACCTTCCCGTAGCTCCACTCTCACCAGAGGGAGAGTGGACATGCCAGTCCTCCCAGCCTTGGTGGCTCCTCCTGCTGCCGGAAGCACCTGGGATTGGTAAAGGATGGGTGCCACCACCTCTTCTCCTTGGAAAGTTGTTGCCAGAATTATGCCAATGTCTTCTCTCAGCTGCTGGGCCATTTAACCCTCAAAATGCCTCCTATCCATTGACAAATACCCTCCCCAAACTATTACAGTAAAAGGAAAACCCTGTACATTGAGACATACAGGCTGAGTCTTGGGTAGCGAACAGTTTCCGTGCTTGGTGGTTGTTGCTGGCTGGCAGCCCCCAGCCAGCCCTGGGGCACAGAAGGGAGCAAGATCCCCCACGGCCATCCCAGCATGTCAGGGCTTCATCCTGCTCAGTCTGAGGTCGCGTTCAATTTCAAACTGCCTGTGATCCACACGCTCCAGGAACGCTTTCCTCTCGATGTACCTGCAGGGAGGCAGAGGCAGAGGCTGTGAGCAGTGCCCATGGCAGCCTGTGCCACCCCCAGCCTGGGGCAAATCCCATGAAAAGGGGCAAGCAGGGAGGGAAAGCACCATCTGCCTCCCCTTCCTTTTTCCATGAACTGATCACTCCACTGAACATCTATGGACACCAAAACTGCTCTGTGGTCAGCTGGTTGTCATCTGGGGGACTCCCAGAGGTCTGGTGGTCACACAGGCTAGAGAACTGAACTGGCTGATTCTGGTTCCAGCTCTTCTCCTATAGGTGAGAAATGTCCTTCACAGACACCTTGAAGGGGATCAGAGCAGGCCTTTGCACCACCCAGCAAAGCATCTCAAACCTTACCACAACCTTCAATACAAGCTGACAGGCTCATCATACAAGCCAGGAACAGGCACAGGGAGCATTTAGGTATGCAAAAAGCATCACCCAGCAAGCCTGCAGCAGCTCAGGGATGCAGGCCAGGGGTTTCCCAGCCACAGACCAGCTTCTAACCACCACTGAGTATTTAGTGCTGCCCCTCAGCACAGCACCTGAGTGCTGCAAGGAAGAAGGCACTCTTGCTCCTGGAAAAGCACCTTGCTGCTCATTAATGGCATGCAGCTGAATTTTAATGTACTTCGCTGCAAACCCTTGCCACAGACAGCCCGGGGCTGTGCTACTAATTAACCTACAGAGGGAGCGAAATTGCAATTCAAAACAGGAGCTGTAATTGAATCATCACAATTGTTCTGCATTTGTTCCAGGGTGGCAAACACTGGACTGCCATGACAAGGTCATTAAACTCGTATGGGGAACCACTGAATTTGGCTGTTCTGTTTGTCAGTCACTGCTATTCCTGCTCACCAGAGCAGCCCACTGCTTGAAAGCAAGACCAAAAACCTAAGGGGAAGATGAGCATCTCAGGTTCTGCAGGTTTTCCAGGCTGCTGGGTGGCTGGCAGTGTGGGTAAAAGTGCCCAAAACCCACATGGGAAGGTTGAAGGCCTCTCCTACCTGTGATCTCTCTGAGACAGATGAACATTTGGTGATGAGGTCCCTGCAAGGTCAGGCTGGATGGGGCTCTAAGCAATCTGATCTAGATAAAGAATCCTTGCTCACTGCTGGGATTAGCTGGCCCTTAAAGGTCCCTTCCAACCTGAACCATTCCATGATTCTGCAACTCTTTATGCTACAACAATCGAACCTGTACTGAATGCGTTCCCAGCAGGGAGCCTTTGCCCTTGCTGCAAGGGACAGCCGTGACACTCCTGCCCATCCAGTCATCATTGGAAATGAATGACCCCAGATTCATTTCAGTGAGCGATTCCCCCAAGCGGGTGAACAGCCCCATGCGTCCCTGCTGCCACCCCATTCCCATCGCAGCTCCAGCCTGTCTCGTGCTGACACAACTGGGTCAGCTCATCTCTGCCGGCTGTGAGGGGCAGGGACCAGCACAGCGCAATGCAGGCAAAGAGCTGGCGGGGAGGAGGTATTTTTGTGGCCCCTGCCCTTCACTGTTGGAGGAGGGCTGTGCACTGAGGACCCCTCCCCACACTGGTTCAGGAAAGGCAGGCAGGGGAGTGTCGCTTCCCTTCATCCCTGTAAGCAGGGAGGTGACCGGCTCCTGGGGCTGGGCTCAGAGAGGCCACAGGAAGGAAGCTGAGGGGTCACTCTGTGTGTGCTCAGTGTCACATTGCTGGGTGTGTGTTTTTTCTCCCCCTTCACTGCTAAACGCCAACCACAACCCCAGCTGTGAAGACAAGGACAGGAGTTACTGATATTCATCTGGGAACACTGCAATGGCCTGGGCAGCGAGAGCCCAACCTACTGAATCTGAAGCTCTTTTGGCCCCTCTGTGACACCCATTTATCAATCCCACCAAGGGGTCAGTCTCTTTCTCCTCCTCTTGCTCCCTGAGTGCTGTGCCTCTCCGGTGGGCAGGGCCTGTTCCTGGGGGATCCATATGGATCATGAACCAGGAATGCGGTCTCACAGCTGCAGCCAGCAGCGCTGCACGGAGGAGGAACTGCGACGTCATCCCATGGTGTTGTCCTTGGCTGGCCACAGCAAAGTGCTGTAGGTACCAGAGCAGACCCCCCAGGCACTACCTGGGCATACATGGGGCTTGTGGGGCCTGGCTGGCTTGTGCTGCAGGCACACAGGGGCTGGAGGTGCAGATGGATGTGAGCAGGGAAGCTGCAGGGGTGGCATAAACTCCTCCATGCTCTGAAGCCTGTGCTAGAGCTGCAGCTCCCTCTGTGCTCAGCCAGCCAGCTTTGTGCAGCCAGCACCAAGGCACCACCAAACACGGTGCAAAGTACATGAGTGAGGCACAAACACCCGTCCTGCGCTTGTCTAAACAACCTTTGCTACCTGAATCAATAGCTTCCTGTAAATTATCAACCCGCCTGGAAACAGGGCAGCTGTGATCCACAGCAGAGCAAAGTAAATCCACTGGGAGCAAGGCTGTCTCTGCTAACAAGGGCAGCTGCAAGCTGCTCTGGGGAGGGTCTCTGGTGCTGTCTGTCCCGTCAGTCACCATCAGTCACCCGGTGCAGGAGTGCACGGGGCCGGCTGCTCCCCCATGGGGCTGCCCTACAAAGGTGGCCCAATTAAGAGGCCACTTTACATTTCCATTTATAAAGCACATCAGAGAGATGAACAGCAAAGGGGATAGCTGCCTCTGCTCCTTACTCCAGCCCCTCCTGTCAAATCCAGGACAGGCCCTCAGGACCTGACACAGCCAGGCTGTAAACGTCCAGATTCTAGACCTAAGGAAATGCAAATTACTGGATGGGGGCTGGGTGTGCAAGGGGTGGAAAATCAGAGGCAAGGGAGACAGAACCATGGAGCAGCACATGTCCCCTCTGTCTCAGGAATTCTAGGCCCAGGCTGTGGCTGGCTGATAACTGGCACTGGCAGCAGAAAGGTGCCACAGCCCCACTGGTTGCCGTGTTTTGGCCGAATGTGTGTGGCTGTTGGAAAAGGGGCCAGGGAGGTACAAGGAGCTTTGGGCTGCAGCAACTTCTACAGGGTTAGCACAATAAAGGAATTCAGCCTGTCTTCCCTCTCGAGCAAAAGGTAAAGCTTCCCGCCTTCCTTGAGACACACGTGGACCATCTCTGTAAGTGCACAGGATATGTGGCATTGAGCAAACATCTCCAGGAGTGGGCTGTAGCCTTCATTGTCAGGCAGACATTTACAGTCACACAGCAGGACACGTGGGGAGCAGAGGTTTCTAACAGCACCAGGGATAAAAGGCAGCGCCCTGCTCTCGCCTGCCTGGGTTGAAGGGTTAACAACAGCTCATTACAATTTTTATAGAGATGTGTAAATGATTGCCCACTGAAGGGTGAGCACAGTTGACATTATTAAAGGAGAAGAAGCAGCTGCAGAAGGGACAACAGGCTCCTGTGAAATGACCTGAGGCCGGCAGCAGCTGTGTCTGTGTGACCTGCCCCCCCAGGCAGGATGCCTGCTCTGTGAGGGTACTGCACCCTTCACACCGAGGTGGCCTGTAAGCAGAAATGCAGTGGGCTGTGCCTCCATTGGTGCTCCTCCCTTCTCCCTTTACCTTGAAGGTGGAAGTAATTCCTGCTGAGAAGATGCTCAGTTGATCCCCTGACACTACATGCCTGACTAGTATAAACATATTCGTAAGGAGTGTCTAAAGTTATCCTGGCATTATGTTCCTCATTCGTTTAATGACAAAAACCGCTTTCAAAGAGCTCAGCAGATTTTCTAGCCTGGGATGTGACAGGCAGCAATACCCAAAGCTGTCCAAGATTAAAGATGCTCTTAAAATTGCTGCTCTGCTTTGCTCATCTTTTCCATGTGCTGATCCCTTCTTTAGCCTTCAAGGACCATCACGTGAGTGTCTTCAGAAAGGTTTGCCAGGCATGAAGAGCCTGCTTGGATGGGGTGGGAAAGGAAACAGCACTGACCAAGAACAGTTAACATACTGGGTTTGGGCACACAAGAGATGACACAAAACACTGCTCTGCCACACCTGTATGTTGTGTAAATCATTCACCTCCTTGAACTTTGGGGTTCTCAGAGGAACAGCTGCCCCTCTCCGGCACTCCTACTGAATTGCTCTACTTTTTCAAGGGCATGTGACCAGAAACAGACCAGGGGAGATTTGATGGAGAAGGTGTGTTGTGGAAGGGTGCAAGACCAAACTGAAAATATGTATTTGATAGTTTCACAATTATAAAATATCTGTTTAGAATAGAAAAAACCTATCTGTTGGAACGCAGAAGCATTGAGTTTTTCCTGCAGAGTAAAAGAACAGCTTATAATAAAATCTACATTTTATGAGCTGTCCACTAAGCCGGTTATGTTTTCCCAGAGCTTAGCAAAGCACTTGTAGTGGAAATGCTGCTTCTGATCTCATTATCACTCCCCGCAGTGCATGTTATTAGCTTTCTGTTTTATTTACAGCATTGCCATTTACTTTTATGATACTTCCATTAACTTCATTGGAGTGAACATTGCTTGATGCACACAACCAACGCCCAGCACTGCCGTAATCCTTAATGCACCTTGCCAGCTGTTCTGGGTTTACACAAATCTTTATGCGGGAGGAAGGGGGACAGATGCAGCTGAAACATGTCATTTGAAGAACAGGACAAAACCCTCCCAAACTGAAAGAAGAAAACAGGACAAAGGCAATTGTGTTTCCTCATAGAGGGGGCTGCATTAGACCAGTTCATGCTCTGTGCCACAAGCAGAACAGGTGATAAAGTCAGACACTGGCTGGACTTAGAAAACGCACAAGGTTGTTAGCAGAGAGTGATAGGTGTTTGCACACTTCCCTGTCTCCCTGTGATGCTTATAGCAGCTACTGGCTTTATGTATCCCTAGAAATAATCCTTAAGAAGTCCCATGGGTTTTTGAACCCTGCAGCCAGCAATGGGCTTCCCACATGTAAAGGAAGTGGTGGGAAATTCTGGACTACTATTAGGTAAAGTCCCTCTTACCCGTCTTTCCCTCGGTTATGGATTGCCAGCTCCTCCACAATCCCCTCCTCTTCCTTGAAGTTCTCCCAGTCCAGTTTAGATTTCTCCAGTGTGCTCATTTTCTGCTTTTTGGCACCGATCTTCCCCAGGAGGCTACTCATACCACTTGGCCTCTTCACCCTGATGGAGATTAAGGAGCAAATGTTTGTTAAATGCAGGGAGATGGCAATTAAAAACAGAGCTGAGAAATGTCACGTGTGAGAGTGGTGGCTTCGAGGGTGGTGAGCCACCGCCACCAAACAGATGTCCACCAACTCCAGGCAGCCTGCAGGCAGCAAGGTCACGCTTCCTGCAGATCCTGCTCTGCTGTTCCCCTGGAAGCAGCAGAGTTCGTTACACACATATCTCAAGTCCTTGGTTTTTGTGAAAGGGCTTTTTCATTTATCTTCTTAAGAGAACAGAGAGCTTTCAGGCCAAAAGAGATCATTAAATCATCTAGTTTGACCCCTTGTATATACCAGGCCAAGCCATTCCACTGATCACCTCTGCGCTAAGTCTGGTTCTTTGTCTTCAGTTAAAGTGTTGTTTTCTGGAAGGCATCCAGCCTCAGTGCGTCACCAGCGCTGACAACACATCTAGGAATTAACCATTTCATTGGTATTAATGCTTGATTTTCTCTAGTTTTAGGTTCTGGTTGCTGCTCCTTATTCTAAATTCAAGCACACTTTGGTCTTCAGGCGAGTCTCATTAGTGACATACTTGTACACCACTAATGAATTTATATCTGAATTATTTTTATGCAAACAGATAGAGTTTCTTATGCCTCTCATTGAAATGCATTTTGCCCCAGCCCAAACATCACTTTTAAGGTTTTGTCCCTCTGCTTACATTTCAATGCTCTTTGAAGATGGGAGCATAGAACTGCCTGTAACCCCCATCCTTCTCCTGATTTGTTTCTGTCCAAACATCACCTAAATCCTGTTAGCTGCACACTGAGTCCCAGTGCATGTGCAATGATCCCATACCATCTCTGGGTCCCTGTTTGGCAGGAAGACCACTTTGGTCTTTTATCTCTTGTTCTGAGAGGAGTGAAATCCCACCCGCGCGGTGGGGCCCCCAGATCTCCCCTTTATGCTGGGAAATGCACACACAGGAGCTTAGGTCAGCCAAGCTGCCCTCTAAGGAAGACAATTCTCAGGGACAGGAACCCGTAAAACAAACTTGTATTAACCCTTCTTAAACCTCCCTAGGAATGGGAGGCAAACAGCATCTCATTGAACTCATGTTTACACACATTCCAGAGATAACTTCAGGTCTGCAGGGCCTTTGCCTCTGCAAGAAGCCAGAGAGGAAATTACTCTCGTTCCTGAGAGATGAAGGAATTTGGGAAGGGGGGCCCAAGGAAGGCAGCCAGGTGAGTATGGCAAATTGCTCTCTATCAGTGCTCTCTGAGCACACTCCTGCCCAGGGGTAGCCGTTCTTGGGAACATACCCAAAGTTGTCCTTATCGGATCATTAGCGTGGTTTATTCTTCCGTAATTTGCAAGCCTCTAAAGGAAAATAATTCTGCAGTTTATATGGAATTAAATCAAAGAAAGTGACAACTCTGTAAGCCTCAGCCAGAAGACTCTCGATGAAAGAATGGCTGGCTAGAGTCACTTGGGGTTGCAGCTTCCTGACACAGATGTATTTGAGATTAAAGACATCTTGGCAGGCTCCATAGCAACTGGACAAGGCTGCCTGCTCTTCTTCAATACCAGCCAGAGGAGCAGAAATGTCCTAGGAACTTGGCCTCCAATTCTGTCTTACTTTTCAAGGCATGATGGCTCCAGGTGTCCTTATCTGTAGGTAGCAGAAAAGTGGTGTAAGAGGGTAAAATGGGCAAAGATGTTCTCAGCACAAGATAAAACTGGAGTGACCTGGTTCCCACATCTGGCTATCCAGGACTTCATAAACCTTGCTCAAGCACCAAACCCAGTGCACCAAAATCAGATACGTGTTCAAGATTTGAGGGAGTCAGAGGAAAGGAGATACAACAAAGAATAAGGATGAACCAAATAAAATATTGGGCAAGCAGCTCCCATGGCATTCCCTGCTGCGCAGGGAAATGGATCCCTGGAAGGCAGAGCCTGGTGGTCATGCACAGAAGATCCTTACTAAGATGCCCTAAAACAGATCTAGGGAAATGCTATGGCTGCTCCAGCTGGCAAAGCTCCTCTGCCCCAAGTCTGGCAGGCAGAAGGTGTTTAAATTAACACAAGGTATTCAATAATACATTTCTCTGAACATACTTAACTTTCCTGACACACTTGGGCTTAAGATTTTCCTGCATTGAAATGGGAAAAGCAGGGATGTAGAAATGGAGGGTGCTGTCCCTTGTCCCTAGATTTCTCCTAAATGTTATTTTGGGACAAAAATCCCCAGTGACCCAAGAGCCATCTCACCCATCCAAGGACACCCACAGCTCATCTGCATCCACTGACCTTTCCGTGGGTGGAAGTCGAAAGTCACTGTCAGTTGATAACCAGACAGGTTTGACTGCAAAGGACACAGCACACACCTGGAAAAACCCAACTGAAATTTCTGGGATCTTCCCTGGGTGTTAAGAGAAATCTCTGCCCTGCAGAGTGACAAGCAGGCTCAGAGGCAGGCTCACACATGCTGAGACCGATCCTTCTTGGCTGAACCTTGGGCTGTTGGCTGCTGGCAGGGAAGAGCTGAGTTGGGACAGGAGCCAATTGGCCAAGCTGGGCTGCGGAACATGTCTCTGCAGGAAACACAGACTGGGACCTGCTGACAGGCCCCTGCTGTCCCCAAATCATAGTGGAGGATAGATGGGAGGGAAGGGAACCAAAGGCAAGATCGTTCATGGCCAGAGGTGGAAGAAGAGGTGGTGCTGCCTCCAGGGAGTGGGAGCCGCAAGTTAGACGAGGGCTCCTTATGATGTGTATCCTTTCTTCCACAGCAATTCCTGGCATAAATTAACAACATCTGGATGCACATGTCCATCTGTAATGGTGCTTAAGGCCTCTGTAAGTCCTCTTGGCCATGGATCTCAGGAATATTGCTTAAAACATATAATTCACCCCTTGTTTGAAGCTGCAGAGTCTGGGCTGTGATACAGATCTCCATCAAGAGCATCCAGATAATCATAAGAATACTCACAAGTCAATAGTTCCTTCAAGGTAAGGGAACCTGAACAAAAGGGCAGGCTATGTGTTGATGACTACTCCAGAAATATTATTAATACCCAATGTCAATATCCATGCTGGAAACTGGCTCTGGGCTAGATAACCTGGTTCTTCTCCTGTCCAGACAATTCCGTGCTGCTGCAGCAGGACCAAGCCTGGGCCAGGCAATAGGGCCAGGCACTGGCTGAAGGACATGCTTGAGTCTGCTGCTGAGTCTTCATTCCACACTGAGCCTTTTATCACCCTGAATAAATCCAGCAAACCTGGGGGTGGGAATTCCTACGCTTGTGCCAAAATGAAGTAAATGAGAAACATTAAAGTCCAATTAAAAACTTGCTTGGCCTTAAATGCCTCATCTGTTTAAAAAGCAAGTAAAGGGGCCTGATTAATTGCATTCAGTGCCAACAAGAGGAATTATTACCCTTTTTGTACTCATTAAGGGTATCTGCTGTGGCATCTTTAATCACTAAGGCATTTAAAAGAGAGAAAGTAATTTGCTAAGACATAATGGATCCCAGGGATGAGGATCAGGACAATCGCCTATTTAGGACACAAAGACATGCTCTGAATTTTCACAATTAAAAAGCACAGCCAAAGTCTGCCCCTGAACCAGCAAATAAAATAAAATAAAAAAGTGCTGGGGAACTCTGCCTTGGTGGGGGGATTCCCCTGCACCATCTAATGTCATCAGGAAAAGGACTGTGCCCGTGCATCATCTGGCATGGTTGTACACAGGGACAAGCAGCAAGCCCTGGGCTCCCCTGCTGTCCCACCACAGGTGAACACACTCTGTATCCCTGTCCTTAACAATGACGTTTCCCCCCATCTTGGTGCAGCCTGCAGCCTGACCAGGAGCTTGGCAAATTGCTGCTACAGCAGTGATAAAGTGTCACTGCCACATGTAATCCCTGAGGTCTCATAACAGGAAGGTCAACAGCATCTGGGAAATGTATGCCTGTTTAAAAGAGGTGGACTTCATCACAAGCTTTAGAAAATAATCTTCCAGCAACTGGGAACATGGCTACAAAGGTCTCACAGTGCATCTCACCAGCCAAAGCAAGATGAGTTCCTCTCCTACCCACCCAGAGACAGGTGCTCTGAAGGTCTCCTTACACCAATCCCACACACACTGAGGTTTCAGTACATCAGCCTTTCACTTATATAAGTCTTCCCCAATGACTAAATTTCCTTGCTCAGCCTATGACTTGATATCTTCTTCCTAGTAGCTACTAAGAACAGATCACTCCCTCACTTTTTGTAGAAGCATTTTATGTCTTTGAAAGCTTTTCATATTGCCCCCCCTCCAGCTTGCTCTTTCCTAGACTAAACAATCCCAGGTCTTTATAAGCTTTTCTCATTCCTCATGGTTTCCAGGCCTCTGACCACTCTCATTGCTCTCCATGGACTCTCGCCCATATATTCCTCAAAACACAGCATCCAAAACAGGAATAGCACCAGTGACAGATTTACCAGCACTGGGAGCAGGGGGAATGCTTCAGATGCCTTGGGAAGCACGCAGCTCCTTACACAGCCTCCTATGACGTGTGCCTTTGTGTGCCTTTTTCACAACCGTGTGACAGCAGTGACTCATGTTGAACCTGTGATTCACAGAGATATCTGTCTGCTCCAGTGCTGCCAAGCCACTTTCTTCCTCCATCCATGCAGAACAATCCTGCTATCCAGAGGCAGAGCTCTGTGCTGCTCCTCCTGTTTGCCCTCACATTTCCCTTGACACGGTGGATCTTGGATGTCTTCGCAAATCAGCCTCTCCTATCCACAACAGCCATGCTGCAGCTGTTGAAGAGGAACAGTAGGGAAAGCACCTCCTGTCTTTGTGAAACACCTATGGAGAGTATTTTACAGTTGAACCAGCACTAGTTGGCCTAAGAAGATCAAGGTGACTGGCCAGAAGCAGGCAGGACCAGCAGGGTCAGACTGCAGGAGCTGACAGATCATGTCCAACACCAATGAATAAACTGACCCCAAAGGACACTTACTCAAATGTTGGCCAAGGAGCCAACAGTGTCCCTAGCTTTAGCCTGATGTCCACCCTTGGGAATCACAAACCCTCTGCTGCTGTCTCTGCTGGCTCCACAGACCACAGACCCTGTGCTGCTTCTCCATCTACCTTGTTGTATCCCCCTTGCTGTTGAGAACAACCTCTGTAGCAGGAAAGCCCTACTTCTGTCTTCTATCAATACTTTTAAGGACTCAGATTGTAAGAAGAAAACACTGAACATGAAACATGAACATTACTGATACTTAGCTAACACATCAATGCTCCCTCACCCCTCTTCTTGTGAGGGAGCATTTGTGATGTTCCTGTGAGCAAACACATAGAAGAGGATCATCACTGATGTATGCAAATCACAAATGTGTTGCTTGTTTTCCCCCCATTAATTAAAACCAGCTCCTGAGCCCCAATTAAACAGTGGCAAATAACCTGTTCTGTCAGTGAGGGTCTTGTGACAAAGCAGCTGCTGCAAGACTTGAACCAGAAGAGTATCTTTTTAGATTATGCTGATTCCATCAAGGCATCCTGCACATGTTGCAGCCATAGGGTAGGGGAAATAAGACAACAGAGTGGGACAATTTCTTCGGCCTGATTGCATGGTTTTTCACTTCTCAGAGCAGAGACAATTTAGTGCTGGACACTCCATCACATTCCAACATCTATCCAAAATATCTGGTGACTCTCCATGAGGCACTGCAGAGCAATCTTTCTTTCTGCAGAAATAAATGTGGACTCACAGAGGTGACATGATTTCATCAGTAGGAAAACTTGCAAGGCCAGTAAAGCCTCCATGCCTTCTGCCCCAGCCCCTGGAAGAAGATTATCAGAGATCACCTTTACCAATTACCATTTTAAAAGGCAGGTTACACCTATGACCTATAAAAATCCACTTTCAAGCAAGGTTCAGAACTGGATGGATAGTGCTTATTGTGTGTTGGATGATGAGACTACTGCAAGGGGGAGTGTATTTATGATGTCTGGCAGAAGAGGACAAGCAGGAGGCATCCATTCCCAGATCTCCAGCATGGCTGAATGGCTTTCCAATGGCTTCAAGCAGAAGAACACAACTCAAACACATACTACAACACAAACTACTTCTCTGCTGGCTCCCTGCAGTGCTGAGCAGCATGTCAGATCCCACCATCAGGACAGGATGCTGGCAAGTATATGTCACCAAGTGCAGAAAGATGTCATCTCAGGCTCCAAAGCCCTTAAAGCACCATCCTGACCACCCAGCCCTGGCTCTCCTGCTGTCCCTCTCCTTCCCCCCACTCCCTTCCTCACTGGAACTTGTGATATTTACTTGCAGCACAGCAATGGCTCTGTTCCTGTCACCCCAAGTGCTCTGGTGGCAGAGATTCAGGTGAGAAACTTGCCCACTCAGCAAAGACAGGATTTTGGACATTGTAGTATCTCTTCCTCCCACGATCTGCTGTAAAGCTGAATAGTTTCCTTAACTTCAGGAAATAGTTCTCATGCAAACTAATCACAGCTGGGCAACTGATGCAGCCAGTAAATACTTCCATTTTAATAGAGTGGAAGATTCCTGCCCAGAGCACCATGGATCACCCACCCTGCTGTCCTTCCTTCTGCGTGCAAGGGTGTGAGAGACACTGCATGAGAGGGATGCATGCAGAGACCTGGCTGGTGCACATGTACCAGCTCTGCTGCTCACCCCCACACCATCATCCTCAACAGAGGAGAGAAAACACCGACAGGGAACAAGAGGGGCACATGTCCGGAAGGCAAGTGCTGTGCCATCTGCTCTTTGAGGTCAGGATGGTCCAGCTGGATGGTGCAGACAGCAGCAGAACGACAGTGCCTGGTATTGCTAGCTGGCAGAAACCTTCCCCAGAATGATATAACAGGTCTTGTTCTTCAGAACCTAAAACTGACCAGCTCTTCTCACCCCTCACCCCACATAACCAGGAAAAACCCAACTGCATTTCTACTTTCCCCCCTGCCCCTACTTGGCATTGTTTCCCAAACAGGCTCTCAGGTGGAGGCAGAGAGCAATCTGGCTTGTTCTCAGCTCTGCCTGTCACAACAGGTATTTAAAAAAGCAAACAAGAAAGCCTCCTTAACACCAAACAAACAAACACTAAAATCCCAGGTGGAAAAAAAAGCAAGCAAGGAGGAAATGAAGATAAAAGCAGGGTGGATGGTGCTGGAGGGGTGGCGATGATCCTGTTTGGAGGGCACTGCCCAAGGCAGGCTGGCAGGGAGAGGGCTGATGGATTCCCACCACCCAGCCAGGGTGGCACAGCCCAAGAAACTCACTGCCAATTACCCAGTGGTGCCTGCCCATACGTTCCACTTGCTGAGCTGGTAGCAGGTATCCAGCATTTGCACATAAAGCACACACAAACTGAGCCAAAGAACCTGCCTGAAGTGCTCTAGTGGTGGGGATTTCTGACGCAGGGTTATATCCTTGTAGTGAGGGCCGTCAAACTTCCTGCACTCTGAAGAGCAACATGCACAAAACCACTGTGGAAAAGCAGCCATGGCTGGGATGAAACTCATTGCATGGTGCTACAGGGTGCAGCAGAGCAGGCAGCTGCGTCCAAAGGCAGCAAGAGATGCAAGTGCAATGGGAAAATGGGAACTGCCCTGCCTGTGATCCTGCCAGCAGACCAAGGCAGAATGACTTCTGCTGCATGGAGGGCTTCACTGACAGGTGTCAGCTGCAAAAGGAGCATGGTCTGACTGTAGCAGGACCAGCCTCAAGTATTCAAAAGGAACAAGGAAATGGGAGTTCTAACTCAAGTTGATAGTGTGAGTTAACTTTTCTCAGGCTTTTGTTCAGGCTTGCCAACTCAGGCTAACCCCAAGTTGCTTTGTCATCACTGCTTTTGCAATCTCACGAGCTAAGCAGGTCCATTCTGATTTCTAATGTCAACCCATACTCCCTGAGACCCTAGACAGCCTCCTGGTGGAAACCCCTACATGAACAGTGATGTTCACAGCTTCTTTCTACTTGCAGGAAGTTTTTGACACTGGCTCCATTGAGTCAAGGAGGTAATCCCTGATGAGGATCACAACTAAAGCACACTAGTGGTTCAAATAGCAATGTGACAGACAGAAGAGGAGGCGTAACCTCTCCAGAAGGAAGAGTGATAGCTCTCCTTCCCACAGCCAGGTTCTGTGTTGCAAGTTTAAGATGGGGATAAAAGGCACCATCAGGCAAGGACAGTCAGACCACTCCATCCCAGCAGCCCAGCAATCGAAGCCTGGCTGAAATGATGCGTTTTCCATCAGTGTGGAGAGGCAAGGGCAGATGTGACAGAACAAAAGCCCACGTGATGTTGCCCTGGTGAGGGCTGCTGCAGGCAGTAGCACAGCTTGCCATGGGCACAGTTGATTCTGGATATATTTGTGTCTAAATATAGTCAGTGGGGGAACAAAGATTTGTCACAGGGGAAAAAACCATGTCGCTCCCAATTCCCACCAACAGCAGCAAGCATTGCCTGACAAAGGGCAATGCTCCAGTATTCCAGGTTTATTATTATGCTGGATTTCTTATTAACCCAGCACAGGGAGTTTAAGTGTGACTTTAGAAGTTGTGCAATGCTACTCTGGCAGAGTGCACCTCATCTTGAGGAGGGAAATAAGTGTCCCAGAACTGGCTTTTGAAGAGCAAAACTGGCACAGCAGCTGGTGAAGGGGCTTGCAGAGTACCATGCCACAGACTGCCAGCACAGATACCACTCAGTGACTTCTTTTCTAGTGCACTCTCAAAAATACAGAAATACTTCATCCTATCTTCATGTCATGGACTGTAGTGGATAGGCCTTTCCAAAGTCCAAAGCTGGAAAAAGAGATCTAAGAGGTTCGTTGCTCCAAAATAGGACACCTTATTCTCCAGTCCACTTCCCAAACTGGGGAATAACCAAGGTGTAAATACACATAATACTGCATACATGAATACAGTTATTCCAGGAATAAAACTACTGTTGGGTTTCCATGTACAGTAAGAGGCAAACTTGCTGAACAGGGGAGAGAAGGGATGTTCTAGTTCAGGAATGTCAGAGGGCAGCAGCAATATCATAGGTGCACAGCTCTGCCAGAGCCGGCCTTTCCTCAGGCAGGTCCCATTCTGTGGCATCTAGGTCTGTGCCCACTTCTCTGGAGGGCCTGGAGTCTCATTTTACCAGCTCTGGAGAACATGCTCATCAAAAAGCACATCAGTTCTTGGGGAGCTGACTGGCTCAGGCAGAGCCTCTGACCTGCAGGTTCCCTTATCAGCAGGAAGGGTTCATTAGGGATTGGACCAGGGTTTCCTGCTCAGGACTGAACCCTTTGTGAAGGGACTGCTGCCATGGAGAACCCACTTCCTAACAGCCAGAGAAAGCAAAATATTTCCCTGGGGCCTTTGAGACAAAGTTGCTATGGGGCGGATACCAACAAAATAAAGTTGCAGTTGTGGAGCTGGGCAGCACCCAGCCACGCACAGGCTGTTACTGCAGGATAAAGGTACTCCCAGCAGCATCCTCGCCGCCCCCAGAGCCAGGGACAATTCACAGCAGCATAAGGCCCCCTCTGTACCAGTGTAACTGCAGCTGCCCTCTGGGCAGTACTGGCAGAACTATTTTAGCAAAAACAAAATCTCGCACCCTCCTAATCAGTATGACATTGTGCAGAGCCCAGGGCTCACTCTGGCTCCCCTCCAGCCTGGATCACAGACAAAGGCTGTTTCACCAGCAGACTCTCCTAATGCACTTGCAGCAGGCCAGCCAATTATATTACAATATCTGTGCATGGAGTTCAACGGGAGCTTAATTGAAAGAGCTGTAGCATTCAAATGACTTCTGATACTATGAAGACGTTAAGGACTCCAGGCCAGCACTAACCAGCCCTGTCTGAAGCTCGGCTGACGGGTAAGGACCTGTAACTTGGGCTTGGTCTACAGCCAAAGCTACGCCCCTGTTACACACAGCACTGCAGCTGCAGCCAAATGCTGATGGAGCTGCCCCTTCCCAGCTGGAAGCTGCAGTCACTCCTCATGTGAGCTCTCCTCCACCCAGGGCATCCACACAATACAAACCAAAGCTGCTCCTGTCACTGAAAGACTGCATATATGCACCAGAATTCCCCAAACTGTTCCCACATGGACTAAATTAAATTTGCAAAGCACTGCTTGTATTAATTAATTTTATTGAAAAAATCTCATGCATGTTCTTCATGTATACTTTAGGCTCCTCTTAAGTTCTTTAAAGGGTTAGGGATAATAAATGTTTCAGTTTCAGATGCACTTTGTTACACTAGCACAGAACCAGCCCACCTACCCCACTCCGAGGTGGTCAGCTACATTTAATTTTGTATCAGCTACATTTAATTTTGTATCTTAGTGCTGCCTCCGAAAGTGGCAAAAAATGACTCTTACAAAACTGCAACATTCCACACTTTGTGGGAAACGTGCAAGGGTGGGGGAGGAAGGTGTCCTGCTTCTACCATTTTCACTTCTCACCCAAAGGACAGAAATCAGCAGAAATGCACTCATATTCACGTTGCCAGTGAGCCTACACTTCTACGTGGCTGTGAGGCATCTCACACCCCAACAGCAGGTAAGAGCAAAAAATAAAAGTGAGGCGGCAGGATGCGTTTGGTACTCAGGTCCAACAGGTTGAAAGCTGTCAGAAGCTACTGCAGGCAGTGTCTGTGGCATACAGCACAGTTGCTGGGCTCCAACTTGGGTCACACACTGAAGCATTTTAGAGCAACACCCTGCATTACGCCCATATTTAGCCATGGAAATAAGTGTGACTTGACTTTCAAACACTTGCAGCTCTCATTGACTTCACTGGGTTCAGTTGAGACGTTTCAAATAAAAGAGTAACGACCACAACTCTGGGCTGGGATCAAACACAGGCCATTTTTCTCTTAAAAGGCATTTGTTTGAGAACATTCAGAGCTGCTAGAACCAACAGCACAGAAGTTATTTCACCATGCAGCCTTAAAAATGTTAACAGCTTTGTCTGCAAAACGACATGGATTAATTGGTGACCAATCCTTAAAGAAAGAATAGTTAGAAAAAAACTGCTGGCAAACAGAAGTTCTTCCTCTCTTCAGAGGCTCACTCCTTCCGCCTTTGTCTAACAGCAGATCTTTTGTTCAAGACTTCAGCTGCAAGCAGCCCCAAAGTACGCAGGGAATGTCTTGGTAATGACAAGCTCTCCACACTGGTGAGCAGACTTAGTTATAATCGGCAGAGAAACCCCTCCAAATCAGGCCTAAGAAGTCCTGCTAATGGAATTGTTCCAGTGCTAAAGGGATTTCAAAGTGAATGAGTGTGGATGGTGGAGCAGCTGGTGTGATTCCCAGGTTGCTCTTTACAGCAGTGTGCCATGCCAGGACGATCCAACACCCCAACCACCCTTGAGAAAACAACCCCCAATGTCCCCCCAGCACTGCAGAGTCCCTTGTCTGTCTCTGTGCTCGTAGACAGCCTTAGTGTTTAGTCCTGGTTAGCTTCCCACTGTATCTGATCAATGCCAGGCTTTGATCAAAATGAGGCGAGAATGGCAGGACAGAGGCAGGGAGGGACCCCCTCCTAGTCCAGCAATTGATCTGACAGCTTTAAAAATAGATCTGATTAAAACAAATACACTGCCTTCCACTGGCAAATGTTCACAAAGCTCAGCAGCCTAGGAGAGGGGAAAGTTCCCAGGAAATTAAGTGAGGGTGAAGGAGAATCAGGGCTGCATAGCACAAATGCATCACTATGAGAACAAGCTAGAGCTCAGTGGAGCAGTGGATTTGCAGTGTTGTGCAAGTTAACCAATAGCATAAATATAATACCTTATCTTCCAGGGGAAAGCATGGCCTGGCAGCATGTGGGACTTTGGGGGACATAAATGTTTGGGCACTGCTACAAGCAGTCATAAAACATAAATGAGGGTTTGATCACATTTAATTGCTTTTGGGAAGGGTAATACCACAGGGGGATTCAACACAATTACCTTCTCCTGTTCCAGCCCACATTAAGAGCTGGCCCAATGATCCAGATCAAAGAGGGTATTTCGGGGGTAAGGAAAGAAGTGAAATACCCTAAAAGCTGTTTGCCATATAAAATGTGATGTCCAGCCAGGAGAGAATAGACAATAGAAAGTCAGCTGATGAAAAGATGTGCTCTTCTTCTCAACAAGAACTTTCTCTGTTTCAACAATTTACTAAGGCTGCAGAAAAGCTTAGTAATGAATCAGAGGACAGTGCAGAGAGCCCAAAATGTACGTAAGAGGAAAAACTAAGATTATCCTCTGTTTTTCTTCCAGGGCTTGACTGAAGTGTTTTAAATGTCTGAGGCTGGCAAGGCCATGTCCCAGTGCCTTTTGGCTTTGGCAGCACTCACTTACAAGAACTGCCCTTCCTCTTCCCAGGGACCCACCTCACTGGAAATAGATTTCAAGTCTCCAGAGGAAGAAAATGGAAACAGCTGACTTCTCCCAGCCACAAGCTCAGTTGTCACCTTCCAGCTGGAGGCAGGCAGAGGGGTAAGCACAAGGCTTCCCTCCCACCCACAGAAAACTTCAGGCTCCAGAACAGATTTTACACCTAACATCCACCTACCAAAATCTGTGCAGAAAGCCAAAGCTCTCCTCAAACATGGGGACTGTAACCCAGCAAGACTCCCACTACCTCCAGCAACCTCATGCAAAGGAGCTGGCAGGGCCAGGGCTTTCATGACACGTCATCTCTGGAATTCACTGTTGAGTGTCCCACAGCCTCTGCTTGGTACAATGCCAGAGCTGTTTCTCAAATCCTGCATGACCTACCAGCTGTTGAGGGCAAACCAGCAAGGCACACATCCACGCAGAGAGGAGACAAGATCAGTGGATTGCTGATGAACGAACAGACTAATGCTTCACAAAACTCACTCCACACCCTTGGTTGGAGGGAACAGGTTCAGCTCCCTGGCTCTCCTAGAGGAGCCTGCATGATCCCAGGAAGGTCTTTAGTCCCCTTGTAGTAAGACCTTTGTCTCAGAGAGCTAAGCAGCAGCACTGAGCAAGGCAGGCAGGTTGCCAGCTGAGGACTCAAACTCCTTCAGGGAACTGTAACGGTTACGTGCTAAATGCACTAACCATGGGAACAGCTTCCCAAAGGATGTGGTGGATCCCAAATTGTAAGTCTTTCCATTGTGAGTGGATGCCTCTTTCAGAAATGCAGGCTGTAGTTTGACCGCAAGTGCTCACATGGAGCTCTCAGGAAAATGCCATGACCCCAGAGAAGGCAGGGGTCAGACAAGGTACCCAGGCAGGCACTTTGAACCCTCAAGCACCTAACCTGTGCCATGGAAATTCAAGACTTTTCTTGGCTATGCTCCTTTTCCATGTCTCTGTCCAGCCCAGTTTTCAGCTGTTTCTATGATTTGCTTCAGGACAGCTAAATTTCCTTTGACCCAACTTACTGAGCAATCCTCTGAACCTTGTCACCCTCTCTAGCTGGTTTTGTTTCCTTGTTTTTCAATTACAACCAGATCTCCTAGTGAAAGTTTCTCTACCCCATAGCTTGAGATTCTGTTCCCCTAGCACCAGTTTCTTGGCAAAATTCCCAGATAAGGGCTAGTGAAAGCCTTCACAGCATGCAGCACCCAATGACCCACACTGAAGTCAGGTCATTCACCATTCTGCCTACTCTCAGTTCCTTGGCAAGAGAGAGGAGACTAAATCTCACTCATAGGCTACTTCATCATTTTCTTTAACTTCATCTGTGACAACTTCATCAAGGAACAAGGCTGTCACACTCTGCCTAGGAGCTACCTCGGGATACCCCTACACTGGAACTGCAGTGTGCTCACTGATATTAAGCACCCAGTTCTGTCTGTATTCTGCATCCTCTCCTGTCAAATCAGATGCCTTAAGCCACTCAAAACATTTGGTGGTTTCCAGTGGAGATTCTGCTTGTGAACAATTCTGATGCACTTCAGAGGCTACTGTTAGCAAAGGGGGAGAAAAATACATTTGAAGGGAGAGGTGATGGAGATGCCCCTCTCCTGACTTCACACTGCTGACTCTCCAGCACCAGGACCAAGCTCTGCAAACATCCAGGTACAAGGAAGTCATGCTGAACCTCCCAGGAGACCAGTACGAATCAGGAAACTTTCTGCATGAAGAAAAAAATTCCCTTATCTGGCTCAATCACAGTAGTATTTGGACAAAGTGTTCTTGCCCGTATCTGGACTGTAATCTGGTGTTTCAGCAGGGCTGTTCTCAGGTCTCCAGCAACACTTAGCTGATCCACATGCACCTCGGTGGAAAGTGTTACATGTAAGTTCCTCCTTTTCTTATCTCTTGGCTTTTGAGTTTCTAGTTCTCTTCAGAGTCTATAATCAGGGATTTGAGTTTATTTATAACCAATAAAAACCCTCCTCCGTGATATCTATGCTACAGCACTTCTCATTCTATGACTCTTTTCCTTCCATTCACAAACCTAAACTTCCATGGGCAGAAAAGGTGAAGCAAGGTAAAGCCTTGCCAAGGGAAGAAGCTCTCCCATTATTCTCATCCAAGAAAGTGGCACAAAGAGAAAAATATGAGAAGGGATGGCTCACATCCCTGGGCCACGGCAGAGAGCTGGAAAAGGCTCATCTCTAGGAGGACAGAGTGCCAGCACTTCTTTTTTTAACTTAGCCAGCAGCTGCAGAATTCGAGCTTTACTAAAAGCCCAGTTTGCCCTTGCTGCTGCAAAGGAAACCAACTCCCTCCTCTCCCGAATAAAAGGCCGAAGTCTGCAGACAGACATCCTGTAATGTCACCTTAGAAAGAGGTGGCAACATAACTCATCTTAATGGAATATACATAGAGCAGTTTTACTTCAGGTTACGGCAAATGAAATACATTGCTCACACTGCTGATCCTTGCTTTGAGGCTTTATTATGAGCAATTCCACAAACCTCCAACATTCTCTGATTACAAGTGCAAGAAAGGAAAGGCATGGAAAACAGGAGGGCTGGATTTTGACACTCCAGGCATCTTTCATTTTACAATCTCCCACTTTGCAGCACTGCTGCATGTAGGAGCCCTCTCTCCTACAGACACATGCTGTGTGATGGGTCAAAAAGACACCATTTAAACAGCCTTCCTATAACACATTTTTAATACAACACAAAGAAGAGATTGCTTTATTTGCCAGGTCAGAACAAGAGATGGAGAGCGCTGAACTAGATACCACTTACTAAATATTGTTCTCCAATGGCTATTCTAAGCCTACCTCAATTTATAGATTAATCTGCTGGATCAGTAATTTAGGCTATTTGATGATTAGCATTTAGAAGTATACATTTCTGGGAAGGCTGAAAATGTGCTTGTGATTTACAAAATTACTGCAGGGTCTCTAGTGGATTATTTGTCAGAGGCAGGTGTTCAGCATTAGCCACATTCTCCCTTCTCTCCCCACATCCAGGTTTAGTATCAGCAATGAAATACCAACTGTTCCTGCAGCATTTACTCTAAAACAGAAAAGCAAGCGTGAATCTTGTCTCCCTTCCCATTTCTAGCCTGTTGCCACACAATATTAAGGCTTTAGGATGATGCATATCAACCAACTGGGTTGGGGGGATAAACGGGACTGGAAAGCATCCAAGTAATCTGTGCCCTCCCCACACCCTGGGGAGAGCACCCAAAGCTTGCCAGGACAAGGAACATTCCTCCTCTGCATCCTTGCTTGTGGAGGAGGATGGTGCCAGCTGAATTAAACAGATTTGAAGAGGGAAAGAGCCACTCTGCCTCGGTTTGCAGCTAGCCCCTCCTTTTGCCCAGCCCTTTCCGACTCTGACCCCAAGCTGCTGCTATCTTTCAGGCTTGTGTTGGGAATTTCCTCTGGAGCCTGTCTGCAGAGCTCTTTAAAATGGCAGTTGGAATCCTCGTGAAACACCAGACTAAGCATCCTTCCTCAAACACTGAGTGCATGGGCTCCAAAACCCCCCTGAAGCCTGCAGTGTCTGCAAAGCAGGCAGTGAGCACTGCTTCAGCTGGCTCTCAGCATGGCCCCTTTCATAACACAAAAGGAAGCTAGAATCCCTCAGGGCTCAGATTTTTTCCAAACTGGGTAAACACACGCAAACACACATTATTTGCATGCACAGCAACTGGGACAAAGGATCTGTGGCCAGGTGGGTGTCTAACTGGTGGTCTAGGCATGTGCTAACACGCGTGCAATCCTAGAAATCTTGAGCTAAAAGAGCCTTACTTATCTCTAGACTGACTCTGTGCTGCTTCCAAGTCTTGCTTTGAGATTAAAAAGCAGCCTTTGTTGTTAGGAATATTACCATTTCAGAAAAAAACCCCACCCCTGCTCAGCCCCCCACCCCAAAGGTTTAGTTTGTAGCCCAAAACATCAGCGTCTTAATAACATAAGGTCAAAGCCCTCCAGTCATTAGGCAGATTATATTTAAGAGCCCTATGTGCAGCTGATCAGAGGCTTATTCCTTAAAGGATTGAAATGGCAAGCCAGCGCACCTCAGCAAGCAATCTTTTTAAATAGTCAATTAGCAGAGATGCGCTCTCCTGAGCTAAAGATCACTGCAGACAAAAAAAAGAAATGCGCCACCATCAGCTTTCTTCCACTTCTGCTATTAAATCAAGACAGCTGATCTGCTCTTTCTTTAGCTGGTAAGGCAGAGGTGCAGTTGGAAGTCACACAAGTCTTATACCAACAAGGATGGTAACATTCTTGATAAACAATTTTTTTAGACTAGAGAGGTGCTGGATAGAGTGAGAAGCCAATAGCAAAACCCCAATGTTTTCAATACAAAGTCTTCGAACATACAACTAAACTAGGGCAAGATACAATCCTCCAGCAGGGTCTCCCTTTGCAGCTCCAGATAACTAAACCCCACACAGTGTCATACATGAGAGGAGGAAGAGCTAACTAAAGGCAGATTTGCATAGTGTTGATGCAGTAGTACCCGCCAAATTACAGCAAGGGCAGGCCACCTACATCCAGCCACATGTTGGCAACAAGCACTGCTGCAAACCAGAGCACACACCCAAGTTTCAGCGGCACAGGGACAACAGTGTAACCAAGAGCACATGGGAGCTCTTCTCTAGAGCTGCCAACTCCAGCATTCAAAAGCCCAGTCAGCCTCTGCACCCTCTCCAGCTGATGTTTGCATGAAGCCAGGCATGGCAGAAAAGGAACAAAATCAGAAGCAGCAATAATTTGCCTCCTAGTTTCCTACCCTAGCTTAAGCCAGCCAGGGTGGCTATCCTTTCCTTCCAGCCATTAGAGGCAGAAACTTTCTTTTCCTTGCTCCAAAGCTGAGGTCCTTACCTGATTGCTTTCTCTCAAGACTTTAGCTTTAGAAGGGAAATTTGCCAAGTATTTGCAGACTTGGCAGTTCATTCAAAGCTAGCATCATCCCCTCTCACAATCGGTCAAATGTGACACTGGGTGACTCAATTTGCCACAAGAGGCTTGTGCTGGTTGGTTAAGGGTAGAGCAGAGCTGTTATCCAGAACCCAGCCCAGAGAGTGTGATGGAAAGGTTTGTGCCACCAAATCAGTGCTCTTCACTGAGTCCCTTTTTTAAGAGTTTCAGCAGAACGACTAAAGGGTTAAACTGCTCAGGGACTCTGAAAGACCATGTTGTGGCCACAGACCTTGTGAATGACCCTCTAAAATCCTCTGTACTGGAGAAGGTGGAGTGCAATGTCATGCTGCAGAAAAACACAGTTACTAGTGCAACCTTCCAGGCAAAAGAAAGAGCAGGGTATGAAATCTGTCCATATTGGCGCAGCAGCATCAACAGAACTACAGAATTTTCAGAAAAACACTCTTCTGACACAACATGAAAAACTCAAGAGTCATAGCAGACAGTCAATATGGAAGAGTCAATATGAAGGCACATCAAATTAGGGTTCCTCCTCGCTTGTGGGTTACCACAAACATCTCTGCAGGCTGACACCTAACCTGGGGACTCCAATTTACTCTCCTGCTTTAGAGAACAGGAAGAACACAAAGATGCCCAAAGCCTGATAGCCAGCCTGGCGACAATGTGCAGAGAGAAACTGAAGCTTACTTTCCACTCTTATCATTGCCATACTCTGTACAAAGGGAACAAAAACAAAGCAAGACTGCCTGAATGCCCTTTCTCAGCAGCAGAGTTAAATAAGACTGATTCTGAATGGCAAAAGACTCTGAAGTTGCCACTAGAGACGATCATTTTTCACAGTATACCCTTGCCTGAATGCAACAACAGGAATGAATTCTGATGGAAGAAAAACTGACAGCTTTTTCCATTTAAATATATGCCTAAAGGCACTGCTTACAAGCAGGATCCTTAGATTATGAACAAAACCCACCTTCAGTTTTCTTCTCCCTCACAGCAAAATCCTACAGGAGCATCTCCCAGGTGTGGTGATGCTTACCTGAACAGACCCTGCCGTGCTCAACTCCACAGAGAACAGAGCAGATGGGAAAGTCTGCATCAGTACAGTCCCAAGTAGCAACTTCAGAAGGCAAGTGTTTATTTTACCTCTTTTCTCTCCTTTGAGTTGAAGCTGGCTTTCCCGGATGGCTTCCTGACCTTGCACATTTCATTGAGATAAAGGTGGGAAGCAGCAAGCACTTCTTTCAAAGTCAGGAGAAACAAGAACTGCTGGGGCATAAACACAGGAGCAGAGAGGCTGAAGTTAAAGGTGATGGTGGTTTGTAACAGGAAAGGTGAGCTGGAGGGATTAACTCTCAGGGTTAAAGCACCACAAGGAATGATGCTGCACTTCAGAAGAGGACAGACACAATCTCTCAGTCCTCGGCAGGCGTGAGGCACACCCTGCAACTTGGGGAAGAAAAGAGCAGTATGCAGAGATGAAGTCACACAGCAAACTCAGAGGCAGAGCCAATGTTTACTGGCTCCAGCTATGCCTGGCTACCAGGGTCATCTCCTCTTCACCTTGCACTTCTTTTCTTCAGATTCTACACCACCTGTACGTGCAGTTAACTCAGCTGCATGTCTAATCCAGATCAAGGATTCTCCTTGCTGTGCCACGATTCCTTTGCATTTTTAGCATATCCAGTTGTAACAGCCTCAGGGCCTGAAGGCAAGATCAGACAAATAACAAAGGGCATTTTTAGCTCCAGGGCTTCCCCCAGGCCTTCACCTTGCATGGAGTGGCTGCACCCAGAGCCACGTAGAAAATCCAAGCTGGTTTGGGGCACACCAGCAGCAGGAGGCACAGATTCACTCAGCTTCCCCACAGCATCATTGTGCCTGGGCTGCTCAGCATCTCCACTATTCTCCAGACATGCTGGCTTTGCCTCACGTCCTCCTCATTCACATTATGTGCCTCTGGTAATACAGAGGGTGCTGGGTCTGGTGTGCCCAGCTTTCCCCCACATCCCAAACCTATGGATCATGAAGTCAGAGTTTTCTATGTCCAGCTGCACTACTAACAAAGCAAGTGCCCCGAGACACTGGGTAAGTCTGTTACGCCACACACAACCTGCTCACCATCAAATCCTCTTCAAGCAACTTCATCACTTGTTTCAACCTGCTGACATAACAATGAATGGCTGGCAGGAGAAACTTAAACGTGGTTTCAGGCTGCTCTAGAGATGGTTGTGTGGGAACAGCTCACACCTCCAGAGCACACGCTGGGGCGAGTGCAGTCTGTACACTACTCATTTCTGAGGTCATGCAGCTACAGCAAGGGGATCAGCAATCTTTGTTCCTGCCACACGTCTGCCTTAAAGTGGACATGAAAACTGCTGGCTTTGTTTAACACTGGGATCCATGCCTTTCAACCCCCTACCCACCGATTTCAATACAGACAGCTGGAAGATCTTCTCCAAACTCTTTTCCTTGCTTCTTTCTTTGAGTTTAGGACAAGGTTAATCTGGTCCTCCCTGATTTGCCAAATAATTTCTTGGAGATTCCAAGGACGACTATTTATTGATTGAAGAGCTGGAGCATCACAAGGCTAATGAAGAAGTCCTTTTCCCAAAAAGTGCTTGACAGTCAGCTGAGAAAGCAAAAGCAAGAGACTACAGGAATCTCTCAGCGCTTCTCACATTACATCCCTTTGTAGTAATGTGCAAAGACCCATATATTTAATTCCCTGTATGTTGCTTGGTCTCCTGCATTGCAAGCAAGGCTATGTCATGAGAACTCCAGCACAACACATCCTTACCCATCAATTTTGGGAAACAGGGCTGGGCTGTGGTAAGCAGTAGACCAAGAGGAACATTGTTTTATTCCCTGTAGGACCTCCACGTACTTCCCTACCCCCACACCATTTGGAGGAAGCAGCCGGGAAAAGAAGAGCATGTTAGACACTTCAGTCTTTGGTCTTTTTCATATCTGCAAATGAAAGTTTCTTATTAAAAGATAAAGAAAAACCCTTTCATCCTCTACGTCCCAACCTAATCTTTAAATACCCAGTGAAATATAAGTAATTGAGAGATGCCTTTAGCAGCTGTGGGCTCAGTCATCCCTTTCATGTGCACAGGGAGAAGATGACTAGGACTAAGGGTTGCTTAAGTTAAAACTGACATAGTGTGATCGCTGTGCCTGGCAATGAATATTAAAAGCAATGACAAGATTGACATTATCTAGCTGCACTGTAGCTTCTATTTTTTTTTTTTCCATTTATATGCTCCATCCTCAGTTCTTACTGCAAGGATCTGAGTCAGGAAAATACAGCTCAGGCTGACAACTTCCAGAAGTGCCTGCTTAAGCCCAGCTTGTAGCGTGCCAAACTTAAGACACTTAAAAGAGCTCAGCTTACAAAGCAACACAATTTCCTGAGAATAAACATGAATAAAAACACTCTTTGTGTGTCATGTGCTGTGCACACATTTGAAGTTTCAAAGAGGCACCCCTTGATTTTTTTTTTCTAAATGTTGGGCAACACCGCTAAAGCCTTCTTCACCTCCACAACCAGTTCTGTTCTCTCAGAAGTGACTGCAGAGGGGCAGTACTGATCTAGAGCTCTCCCACATGCTCTAGGGACCACGTTAGCTGCAGTTTCTACTCCCAGCGATGACAGATGTTTTCCTGAATGTGTAGAATTCTTTTTCTTTTTCCCTAAAGAAATGCCTTAAAAACTGCTAAGTGGCTCTAACTGAGTGAGTGGTGGTTAAACAAGGGCATAAGACAGAACAAGCAAGTTGCCAAAATGCTTTCTCTCTTTAAATAGGAGAAAGCACCCGTGCCTGCACAGACTTGCTCCAATGCCCAAATTGCTCTCTCCACGAATATGTACCTTATTTCTAGCTTCAACTTTCAGTCAGTGCTTACAGCTGCTTCTTGGTGGGCTGGGTCAAAGAGCACCTCTTTCAACTGAGAATTACATCCTTGTGCTGAAAACTACAGGCTAAGGTCAAGTCATGATTCCTCCTACCCCAAAAGCTGTACCTCACCTCTCATACTAATCAGAGCCACCATGTGATCCAAAAAACTCATGCTGAATTTTGTAGTGGTGGTGGGAGCTGTTTCCAAGCAACAGGGTTAAAACCTTGGGCTGCCCAAGGTCACAGGGGATATCTCTGCTGAGCAGCACACTTAGGCACTTCTGCAGCTGCTGCCCCAAACTCCACAGAGAGCACACAAAGCCTCCTGGGGGATCACCTTCTATGTAAAACATAGGCCAGCTGGTTCCTCTGCAGCTGTAGAACAAATGTAAGCATAGCTCTCCCATAGGCTGACAGCCCCACCTATTCTACAGCAAGGATGAAGGCAGCAACAGCACTGCTTGGGTGTCCATAGCAGAGATGTTCTCCTCCAGCTCCCAGGGTTCCCCCTCTCCCCACTGTTCTCACCCCCCAGTGATGCACAAGCACTGCTGCCAGGCTGGTCCCACACTGCCATCGAGCACTGCTCTGATCCCACCTCTTCAGGCTGCCTCACAGTATCAATTTGATCATTACAACTCCATGAGGGGCAGGGACCCAATTCTTGCTAGCTCCTTCCCCTCTCCCTGTCCTTCAAAGGAAAGAGACATTTGCTATCAGTCAGTTAGGAAGTGTTTTTATCAGCAGACGTTCTCCTTGAGCATCTTGTCATCACAGCTTGTCCTCTTAGATCTTTCTGAAGTGACATGCTTGCTGAAAGCTGATGGTCAAGAGCTCGCACAGCAAAATTGAGCTCAGCCTGGCCACTTTGTAAATAGTTTTATTGTATATGGAAAAAAGGTATGAAAGCCCTGCACAGGGCATAAACAGGTTGACTGTACATAATGGACATTGTTGGGTGTCTGAATAGGTCACTGACTCAAAGGAAAGTTCAGCTCCACAATGCAGGTCTTGAGCCCTGAATACAAGCAGAAAGCATCCCTGCGCACTCACATCCCATGCATTCAGCACAGCTGGATTTTTTTGTATTTCTCACTGTCCATTTCCTCCTGAATTTCCCTAGTTTCCTTCTATTCGTATTATGAGCCTTTGTTCTTTCTCTGCTCTCTTCCTCCTTCTATTTTGAAGTGTACAGATGGAGTCTAAGGGTGGGGAAGCAAGCAGAGTTACAGCATACTAGAAAAACAACTTTCGCAGCTTAGTAAAAATAGGATAAACCAACTCTAGAACTGTATGGAAGCAGTGACCCCTGTCGCAAGAGACAGAACCCTGACAAACTGCAGCTACAAAGAATTTTGTATGTTAAGAAGTTAAAAATAGGGCCCTTCATGGAATTGATTTCATCCTAGCATTTGTCAGTTGTTCAACCCTTGCACATGAGGCTTTGCATTGGGACATTTGTCATCCATCATGGTGGATGGGCACGTAGTGATAAGACAAGGGAAAATGGCTCTAAACTGAAAGAAAGGAGGTTTAGATTGATTACTAGGAAAAAATCCCTTACTGTGAGGGTGAAAAGGCATTGGCACAGCTTGCCTTGAGAAACTGTGGATGTCCTATCTCTGAAAGTGTTCAGGGCAAGGTTGGATGGGGCTTGGAGGAACCTGGTCTAGTGCAAGGTGCCCCTGCCCAAGGCAGGATGGTAAAATGAGATGAACCTTTTAAGAAGCCTTCTAACCCAAATCATTCTAGGATTCTAAGAATATTCTTCTTCCCATCAACAGGTCTTGAAGTATGACAAGCATTTGTGCAGTACAGTTCAACTTTGATCATGGCTTAATTGAGACATCCTGAGCAACAGGTCTGAGTGTCCCACTTTCACTTTTCTTTCAGCACAGGAGGAAGGTTTTTGCAGTGACAGCCTGGGTTTGGGTCTGACACCAATAAGATTCTCCTTGGGACTCAGACAAGTCACAGATTGCCCATTAACAAGATGAATTTTGTAAGAGGTGCCCAGAAGCTGGGTCACTGATGTACAGCTGAGAAGCACAATCTGAGAGAGGTTCTTACCTCTAAGGACACAGCCAGGGAAGTGCTGGAAATACCTACAGAAGTTGTCTAGTTGTTATGGGCATCACTTTGTTTTGGGTTTCTCAATTAGGAGTGCTCCCCATTGAAGTCCAAGATACCCAGGGTTGTTTTGGGACCAGGGTAGGTTCTGCCCCAACAGAGCAGTACAGACAAGCTTCATATATTTTCTACCAGTTTTCTACAGTCTTTCCTTCCAAATATTTAAAGACAACCTGCATGCATTAAAACCACCATCATGACTTCTACAGCATTTGAGACTACTACAGCTGTCAGCTCTTTCAGTGATAATAACCACCTGTCAAAAATGCAGATCAGACTGGAGAAGAAATAAAGGTTAAAAGGAAAAACATCAATAAGTACCTCAAGCTGGAGTCAAGGCAATAATGAGACTAAATTCAGCTGCTTTGGTAAGTATCTTTAAATGCAGCATGTTCCTCCTCTAGTGTAGGGGCCTTAGGATGACTCCACAGTACTTTTGTGCCTGTGGCTTTAAATTTGCCAATAAATACTCTATGCACTCATGCACATGATGGACGTGGGGGACGGAGAAAAGAGAAAGATTTTACATTACAACAAAACCAGCATTTGTCACTGCTTTAGTTGGTGTGAGAGACAGATTCCATACTCTTGGACTGAAGAAGAATATTGTCTGTTCCACTCCTGATGTGCTTGGCTGCCTTTTGCCAAAACCTGTTTTAAATCCATTAATGAAACTAGGCTGCGTCTGTGTAACTTCTTAATATGCCAATGGAAAAAGGGCACTTGGGCATATTTCTGGGAACAACAGACATCCAAAATTCCCAG
Organism: Hylia prasina; assembly: GCA_013397195.1. Classification (NCBI taxonomy): domain Eukaryota; kingdom Metazoa; phylum Chordata; class Aves; order Passeriformes; family Sylviidae; genus Hylia; species Hylia prasina. Next base: position 555,266 of record VYXD01001719.1, on the reverse strand, counting down.
CACGGTCACATGAAGCACTGCTCTCTGGCCAGCCCCCTCCTCAAAATCTATTTTCTCCCTGGAATATCACCCTAAGTTGTCACTGACTGCTTTGCGGGGAACACAGGAACTTGATGAGATTCACTGTTCTCTTTGTAGTGGCACCTCAGTACCAGCTCCTCCAGCACTGCTGCCCTGTTTGCATCCAGGTTCCTACATGCTGGTGAGATCACTCAGACACATGGATCAGGTTTTGATGCCCATCTGCTCTGAGGTCATGGGTGGATCTCCTCCAGCTAGTAAGGACAATGGGAATGACATGGAAGTCTTTTTCTTTCTGTACTGCCCTGTGCCTGCTCTAAAGGAACCCACCCAGCACTATAACCCTGCCCCCTCTCATCAAGAGAGGATGTCCTTCAAGGACAGGGGCCACTGTTGGCAGAGACCTGAGCTGTGCTTAGGACAGCACCTTTCTCCAGAGATCTGGAGAAGAGATGCAAAAGCTTTGTACAGCAAAATGAGAATTATTCCAGCATATGAAAATAAAGACATCTTTCCCAGACTAAGGCATTAATAGACTACTTTTTTTAAAAGAAAACTGAGTTAAAGGACACAGCAACAGTTAATGAAATGGGCAGCAGTATTTTTTGGCAGAAGTAATTTAAGGCTAACCTCCTGTTCCATGAACAGTGGCAGCCTTAATGGGAAGGATCGCTGAGTCAGCTTTTGCTTTGGACTTCACAATGGCTCTATGTTTTCCAGCAGGCTCTAATCTGCTAGGGAAAGCTGAAGTGGGGGAAAGAGGGCAAACATAAGACCTTTGAAGAAATGTGGAGAGAAATATATGGAATTCAAGTATCTGTTTAATTAAAAAGCTGAAGAAAATGTATTGTGGTGTCTCTAAATGAGCTCTGACTGCAAAGACCACAGGCACCAGCAGCTGCATGTATGTGACTCCAGAGATGCTGCACTAGCACATGACCTCTTTATTCTTGCAACTCTATGCAACAGCAGATGATAATCCTAGTATTATTTTATCCTAATAGTAACCTTAACACATATACACACAGAACAGCTTTCAAAACAGGAGACTGCTCACTGCAGTCCAAAGGGCCTGGTTTATCCTTGCCTCTACCAATACTCTAGAGCACACACCTAAGAGAAGAAAGTATAAAATGGTTCTCAATCCAAGGTCCAAGGTGCATATTTCCTGCCTTGAGAAAACAAGCTCATTTTAGAAAGATTAGGCTCTTTAACTAAGAATGAAGTTCCTTCACAATTTAAATCTATCCATGTCTTCCATGACACTGGCTCCAGCACTCAGCTGTTGCAGGGCTGTTTTTGCATGCCATGCTGGCTAATCACGCTAGTTTCAGCTAAATACACTGAAATAGCTCAGCAAAAAGATCCAAAGACCATGGATGTGACAGGAATAGTGGGAACACAACATACAGTGGTCAGATCATCTGGCTGACGCTGCAGGAACCTAAGCCTGAAAAAGTGTCATGCAAAGGACCGTGCTGTTAACAGTAACTTTTGCAAGTAGCCATGAGAAGCTTTTATATCTAAATAAAGGACTTGGCAGAGAAAAATCACTTCCTCTTTTACTCTCTCCACATTGAGCGAAACTTAAGGTGAATTTAGACACTGGGCTGCTATTCCCCTCCCTGTCTCCTGCAACCTCTCAGCAGTGTTTGCTTTTTACATGAAGATAGTTATCCTAAATTTTTATAAGCTTGCTTTTCCTTTACCAACTAACCATGCTGAGGTGCTCAAACTCTACAGGGCAGTGTACATAACTGCCATACACACTAACTTAAAACAGTGTGCTCCCAAGATACTCCCTGATGAATCAGCTGCTGAGATACCTCGGGCACAGTGCAAAAGGGGAGTCCCCTCCTGCACAGCTTTACCTTGCCCAGAGGAGTCTCAGTTGTGCTAGGATGTTCTCTGCTAACCACATCAACAGCCACCCCTTTATTTTGAAAGTTTCTTGTAGCAAGAGCTACATTCTACATTGGAATAGCCTGTAAAAATTAAATAAGGAGCCACTACTAGTTATGTGGTGGACGACAGTTACTATGACCAGTTAATGTAAAAGCCAGAAAATACCCTTCAGCCAGCTCCCCACCCTCACAGCATCAGGGGAGGAACTGGGGCTGCAATGCCTGAAGTGTCAGACCTCTGCTCACTGCTGTGCAGCCAGCCCAGGTGCCTCAACAGGCACTGCCCAGCAAATCCCACTTGGAGAGGGCTGATTAGACCAGGCACAGGAAGGCACAAAGCCAGCTCAGATCTGAGAGCAGCACAGCTCATCCTGCACAAAGCTATGCTTTACTAGCAAGCCCTCTGAGAACTGGCAGGTACACTCTGTGTGGAGTCAGCTCAGGAGTCTGCAGGCTTCTTAAAATTTATTCACAAGCTGTAATGGGGAAGAGGCAACTGCACAGGCAGGAACCCCAGCATGTCTGACTGTGTATTAGCTCCACACATGGCTCAAAGTCTTAAAGGGAGTGAAGAGATCAGAACACTTAAAGTTACTTTAAGAAGTTTCTCAGCCCTCAGCATGCCTTCTGGATGACTGTTCAACTTGATTAGCTGATGAACAACCACACAGCAAGAAGTACTTGATACTCTCTGAACTGAGGCTCTAGAGACAACGACGACCTACCACATCCAGCTCCCCAAGCCTTGAGCACTTCCAAGGAACAGGGTCTTCACCTCTTCCTCCACAGCCATCAATCCATAGGCGCCTAGGTTTCTGGGCAGCTGCTCTCTTTTTAGTTACATTACAAATCAAAGTAAATAAAAAAACTGTCAGGGGCCTCTTCCAAAGACTCAGCTTGAATTTCTTCCATTCTCAGTCCCACAGCCTGTGGACCCGAGAGAACCCCATCCATTATTTCTCCATCTGAAGCATGTTACCACTTTGCAAAGCTCTTCCTTTTCCTTTACACACCACTGAATTCCCCACGGCACTCAGCACAATCTCTGAGCTAACGCTTCAAGGCTCCCAGATTGTTACAGCCACAGCCCTGTTATATTGGTATCAATATTTAAAACCAAGAGGCCTCTTCCTCCAACACAACCTGCATTTCCAGGTTTATCACAAACAGTAGAAAATTCATGCATGTACATTTGGCTCAAGGTGCACATATGAAAGCAGATTCACTCATGCATCAGCCAGACAGCTGACATCCATCCTGACATTTATCTCCATGTATGAGGAAAGACGAATCACTCACAGCTATACAGCTGGGGTGTTTGCCCTTGGTCAAGCCATAAATGACATAAATCAGCCACTGTTCATCCTCAAATTCAGAGATAGGCACCTTGAGAAAGCTGGGGAGCAAGAGGGGCAGCAGCAATCTCTTCCTCATGAAACAGGCACAAATACAACCACATCCTAGTGACAACTAAATAAGACCCACAAAAGCAGAGCTCAAGAAATTTGCTGTATTCTGGGAAGTTCTGGCATATTTGTAACTGTTTCAAATGATTTGTTCAACAATTAGTTGCCACTGTTAATTAAGCTCAAAGAAAGGGAGGATTCTTCATTTATTTGAGTTGAAGAACTCAAAATTAGATACAATTCTTTATTGGAGAGGCCAGACAGAGGCCACTGGTTTGGCACAGGGGTGGCTGGGGAGAAGTGTGCCGTGCAGGACCTGAGGCAGATGAACTCCTGAGCATTTCTGGCCTTCAGCCCCAGCAGCCAAGGCAGAGGCAGAGTAGCTGACTGAGAGCCAATTTGCAGGCCTGCCATGTTTGGCATGACCAGTTCAGAGAGGGTTTTGGAGTTTTGTCTTTTTTTTTGTCTGTTTTATTGAAAACCCTTTTTTCATGCACAATCAGACTTCTCACCTAAAAGCAGCAGTACTTAGCCCAGCAGTCACAAAGGCCACATGGGAAGCAAATGCTAAAAGAAAGGCAATCCAGAAGCTCAGGGCCAGCCTCAGATCTGGGAAATTGCATCAACCAGGCTTCCCAGGTAACCTCAGGCACACTAGCCTGTGGGTGCATTCACTTCTCCATTTAACAGCCAGGATGAATGAAGACAATAACCACAGCACAGTGATCAGGACCAGGCAAAGGGCATTTCCAGGTGCTACACTAACAGCACAGCTGGTCCCGAACATTTGCACCCATGTGTACCTTCAGCACACATCACAAACCCACCAGTTCTGGATCAAATTACCTAGAAAATGGTGGTAAAGCCAAGAGTCCCTCCTGCAAAGCACAGCTCCTGACAAAGAAAGGACACTGAAGGTTTGAATTTTTTCATTGTTACTCAAAAAAAA
>VYXD01001719.1:419895-550958 GCA_013397195.1 Hylia prasina | reverse complement strand
AAAAAAAAAAAAATAAAAGGCAGCAAGAGGCAAGGGTGGGCTCACAAAGGCACTGTGTTCCAACACAGCTGTACATGCTGCCCAAAACTGCTTCAGGCTGAGATGTTTGTGCTGGTTTAATCTGGATGGCACTCAAAGCCTTCCTTTTATTTCAAGAACAGATCTGACTCCAAATAATCTAGTGTGACACCTGCCACTGAGTCACATACTAACGACAAAGCACCACAAATACCTGCTGACTTGGCTCAACATGAGCAGGGCAGGTTGTGGAGTAGGAAGGTATCAAAGCTGACCAGAGGATTCCGTGCCAGCAGAGACAGGAAAGCACTTCTTGTAGCAGCACTGCTACCCCTGGTCCATCCAGCCTGCCTAGTGCTAAAAGAAGGAGGCAACAGGAAACTTTTTTCCAGGAGACATTTGTAACAAAGGAAGTAGAAGACAGACAGCTCTGTAGTGTCCCCCAGCAGCTATGACCAACAACCTCTTATTAATAGTCATCAATATTCTTACTAATATTCTCCAAAAAACTTTTACTTCCAAAGGCTTTGAAAAAAGTAAGGATGAAAAACCCTTCCCCCATTTGTTTGAGTGCAGGTATTCTATCCCCATAAAAAAATCCAAACCCTGCCCTGCAATCACAACACTGACCAGGGGAAAGCTGCTAAGCACCCTGACTGTCCCACAGGACCTGTAAAGCTGGTGCTACACTACTCCTTCAAAAGATTCTTAAGGGTCCTTGTTAAACGCAACGGCCATGAAACCATAAAGCAAGGATGGAGACAGCTATCCAGTACAGTCTTCAAAGTCAGCCCAAAGCACATGACCTGTTTTGTGCTGATCTGTTTGCAGAGGTCATGTAATTCTCAAGTAGTGTTTTTGTTTCCAAAACAAATGCTACACACTTTTCTTTGACTTGGGAAAGTAGAAAAAAACCCCTCCCAATGCAAATAGCCAAATAGTGCTGGCAAGGCTCACAAATGCACGCGTGTGAGTAGGAAAGGAAAAGGAGATCCTTTCCAGCTTTCCAAAGGGTTATTGCAAACAGCAGAGAGGGAGAAGGGATTTCACACATTAGGAAAAACACCATGATGGGGCTTGTCCTTAAAGCAGACGCTACACAGAAGGCCCTGGGCTGCACAGTCTGCTTAGCACTTCTCTAATATCAAACATTAGATGGAACCCCTTGCCACAGGGCACATGCACATTGCAGCACCGTGCTGGCTGCAGGTCAGTGTGCAGAGTGCTATACAAACCACTGCTGAACCATCTTCTTATTTTTCTGGCCTAAACAACCTTACTGTGCATCATCCAGAACCTACGGCAAAGCCAAGGACACCCCCGCATTCCAGTCTCCAGAGAGTTGGAGATATCGCATATACCAGCTGCTTCCTCAGCCGCCCTGCAATGGGAAATCTGCAGGTCACAGATGAAGAGGCAGACGTGCTGCATCCCAGTCACAGTGTAAGGAAACAACATGACCATGCTGAAAAATTACTCTTTTGGTGTTCTCCCAAGAAAGTTAAAAAATCTCATCTTTCACATGCTCACGCCTCTGCTGGGTTTTCGCAGAGCTTCCCTGTGTGCAAGCCATACTGGCAGGGATGCAGCTCCAGAGGAGTCAGGAAGGTTATCCTGCCTCTAGCAGAGGGGAGGGGGTGGGGGGAGATGAAGCTGAAGCCGGCTGAATTCCCACAGGCTTTGCATTATGAAAGCCATGAGCAGCAATCAGCCAGCCTTCCCGAGTTCTCTTTAACCCCCTCCTTGCTGCTAAACAAGCATCTGAACCGACCTCTGAACAGCAAACACATACTGGTGACACACAGCGTATGCATACTCAACCTCAAGGCAAAACAGACAAGCATCTAAAAAACCAGCCATTTACTTTCTTTCAGTATTTTCCAAGAGGTGCAAGTTTCCTCTGTACTTGCATTCATGGGTGCTGCAACCAGACCTGCTGCTCTCAAGCCTGCAGCTTAAAGGGGGGGAAAAAAAAGTTACAATCCAACCCTGCACATGCCCAGGATTTGTTACTTCAAGAAATGCCATCGTTGTTCTCCAGCCAGGCAGTCAGGCGATGAACAGGCATCACTATTGTCCACTGGCTGCCTGGGGGCTTTTAGTAACAGCACTGAAGTATGAGCTCTTGAAAGGGTATCAAAGCTTTTGCACAAAGTCAGATCAGACTCATATATATCCTCTATTATTTTGCTGATAATTGTAGAATCCTGGAATGGTTTGGATTGGAAAGGATCTCAAAAAGAATCATCTCATTCCACTTCTTTGCCTTGGGCAGGGACACCTTGCACTAGTCCAGGTTGCTCCAAGCCCCATCCAATCTGGCCTTGAACACTCCCAGGGACAGGGCAGCCTCAGCTCCTTTGGGCAGCCTGTGCCAGGGCCATGCCACACTCACAGGGAAGAATCAATAGTAGATGCCATGAGAAGAGATGGCACAAAATACATCTTCCCCTCGGATTCCAAGAAAAAAGACTGTCTCCAGCAGAAATGTCAAATAAATCTGTTCCCTCCCCTCCCTTCCTCAGTGGGTACAACAGCATGTCACACATGTCCTTGCACACCCGGAGGGACTTCTGCTGCCAACACAACACTGGTTATCTGCCTCTGCAGAGGGTCCCTCTGTACTGCAACTGCCTCAAGGACCACGCACGCTCTGAAAAGCACAACGGCAAGGGCTCAGGGGCAGAAAGGACTGGGCTGTATCCCAACACATTAGTAAGGCTTTGAAACTCCTTGGATAGGGAAACAAAGTACTCCACGGCTTGGCAGACTGGATTAGAGCACCCTAGAGAGCTTGAGACAGACTGGAACTTGTTTAAGGTGCCCTTTCAGCTCAGACCATGCACCAGTTCACTTAAGGCTCAGTTTTTCCACAGGAATAAGAGCAGTGGAAAAAATGGGGGGCTCGCCCACCACCACACCAGGACAGCAACAGCTGAAATGAATGCCAGCTACCCTAACCATCCTCATGGCAGAGGAAATCCCCATGGGCTAGGCAGACACTTGCTCAGCCCCTCCTGGTCTTTTTCTTGAATCAAACAAAAGAGCAGTGGCAGAGACTGGTGCCAGCTGAAGAGATTGCAGCTCTGAAAAGAGACCAAGCACCCTTCAAGAGTTCAGTCACACCACCACCTCCTTTCATGCAGAAAGGGAGAAAGCTGGCATTAGTTGCTAACTAACCCTAATTACTTGACTTCACATCTTGATATCAATCCAGCCAGCCTGAGCATGCCCATTTTCTAAACGCAGCCCTGCACAAGGCTCACAACATAGCATGAAGATCAAAGTTTTGGCTAACAAATGTGCTGGAAAATACTGGTGTGCTGATTTTCCATGAATGAGGCCTCTAGTATGAGATTTTCCATGAATGAAGCCACTACTATGTGAAAAGCCTGGGGCAATAAGACTGCCTGAGAGCAGGGAGCATCACTCTACTCTGACTGCCACTCCAGCCTTCCTTACTTGGTTCATATTTTATGAAGAATGATTCAGCTGAACTTGCTCCTTGACATGAGAAAAAGGGAGGAACACAAGTGTGGGAAAGCAAGAGGATGTAACACAAGCATCTGGTATGGGGGAGACACTCAAGGGACACAGTACAGCTCAGTTAATATGCAATGAAACACTATAAAAGCAAAATAAAACAGGAGTGGAAACAAATCTTCTTGGTAGACACATGACCCAGGCATGGCACAGCTGGGAACAGGAGCTCTTAGCATCCACCTTCAATCCCAGGATTTATCCATAAAGCAAGGCTACCCTTCTCACCTCTCACTCCAGCCACAGCAAGTCCAGCATGGGAAGATACAGGGATTTCTCTTCGCAACTTTGCAAGGGGTCCTGAATAAGAATACAGCTGGCTTCATTCCCCATTAGCAGTTAATTTCCTCAATCATTTTCACAGAGGGAGAAAGAGAAATGCTCATGATCCAAGAGATGAAAGCATATGAAAATAAGCCTCATAAAACCTTTACTGCCCTAAGGGAAAGCTGCCCCACAACTTTCATTGGGGAATTATCAAAGGCCCCAGAGTAGTGGGGGGTTGTTTTTATTTTATAAGACAAATGCTTTAGAGAAGTAAGTCCTCAAATAGCTGAGATTCCATTCTGCTGAACCTCCAATGAGACTAGAAAAAGACACAGCTGATCCCACTTAGTCCAGCCCAGGGATCCAGCTTAGCCACATCAAGACAGGACTGGAGCAAGGCACAGAGTTGCACAGGCACTGCTACACTTCTTTCCAATAGGATGTCATTGCCCCAAAGAAATTGCCCCATGCACTTGTGGTAGCACGGCCACAGGAAAGTACAGCACAGAGTGAAAGAATCCCATTCATTTCTGTTGCAAAACAGAGGCTGGGGGAGAAGGCATTGACTCATTTGGCCTGAGAACAAGAAAGAACTGCTCCTGAGAGACTAGTTTAAAACAAGGATGTTTAGTGCACATTTTTCTTTGAGTCTGGGAGAGTGAGTATGAAACTTCCCACACTCAGAGCTCTGTTTCTTATCAAAATAGGTTTAACATAAGCTCAGCAGAAAGAACTGTTCAGAAAAGGGGCAAAGTCCCAAAATGGCAGAGCTCTCCCACTCATAGCTAAGCTTCAGAGGTGACTGCAGCTCTGGATAAGCCTGCAGGAAGCAGCCAGGTCCCCAGCACAGGATCCAATGGTAGTGTGGCCACAGCCCACAGCTGACAGCCAGACTCACTTGGCTGCTCAGCTGGGCTGTGCAACCCCTGCGGGTGCCCTCACAGCTGCCCACCTGCCCTGGCCCAGATGGGCACCCTCGGTGCTGTGGGTTCTCATTTCATGTGACACTGACCTCAAGAAAGGAGGCAGATGCTCAGAGGATGAGGTGTTTCACATGATTTACAAGTGTGCAGCAATCAGCATCTTATTTACTATGGCTGATGAAAACACTTCAACAGTGAACAGATCATTTTTCCCAACAACAAACTTCCCCTTGCTGACACACACAAACACCTTTCCACATTCATTCCTACACAGTAATTAATTTCAGTTCCACTAGCAAACAAAACCAAGATATTCCAAAAACTCACCTAACCTCATTACCACATTGACTCAAGGAGTGTAAGACAGTAGACAGACACTAACAATCAATAATTAAAATGAAGTTAATAACAATAAGGGATCTAAGACCCAAAGAGAAATTATTTACTTGGAACAGCTATTGCCACATTTAATCTTTCACAACAAAATCATATGAATAGGAAATAAGTAAAACTAGCTCTAGGGCACAGGGTATTGCCCCTAGCTGGTTCATCATGTTCATAGAAAAGTATGTCATGTGCAACTACACCCAGAGGTTTGGCTGTGGTGCAAGGGGCTGGATGTCTCCATCTGGGAGAACAGCACTCCCTGGAGCACATTGAGGGAAGAGCAGGAGAAAGACCGGAAACTGAATTCACGAGGAAGAGAACTATGCAAGTGCTTAAGTGACTACTGAAAAAACCCAGCTCCCCAAATCTTGATTACTTGCTTTATTGACATTCTTACTCATCCTGTACAAGAAAAATGTCCAAGAGTTTTAGCTAAATATTTTTTTGTGGTTGATGCTGCGTTGAAGACTGTAAATTCCTGCTTTCTGAGGAATAAAACCCCATAGGACTGCTATGAAATGAAATTGCTCCCTAGAGGTCATGCAAGTACTGCAGCACTTGCTCTGGATCATCTGAAGATTCCAAAAACTGAGAGCCAGTGCCTGTCCACCAGTGCCCACACATGATCTCAAGTAACTAGTGTTGGTCATAAGAGCAAAGGGATCCAGCCAACTCATGCAGAAAGAGCATCTTTTGCAAGAAAAAGCTGTGGATGCAAAGTAGCTCCTAAGAGGGGCCAGGCTGGAGAGGAAGGTCAGCTTAGAAATTACAGTAACATGTCAGGATGCTGCAAACAGGCATCAGGTTCTCCCACTATCCCCATCCTCTCACAAAGATAAAAATGATTCTAAAAGAAAAGGCCTGAAGCTTTTCACACCATTTAATAGTCAGTCCATGTGAACTGCTCTACTGTCGGCTCTGGGAGGAAGGCATCCATCACGAACAGGCTAGAGTTTATCTGGCTTTTTTTGTTCAGGGCAAGTATATGTTCTCAGGGTCAGAGCTTTCCTGCAGTGCCTCTTCCTGCTGGGTCTTGTACTGAGGTCCAAACCCTTGCAGTCCCCACACAGCCTGGGGGTCTGCAAGCACAGCACCTCCTGAACTCTGTGGGAGCGGTGTCTGCTTGCTTCAAAGGCAAATTGTACCCGGTGTTTATACCAGCCTACAAGGCATGAAAAAGGCCCAGGAGGTCAAACATGCACCACTGTAATTTCAGGCAGGATCAAAAAGAAAAGCAACAGCTGGGCTGAGTGAGCAAGTCCACGTTTAATTACAATGGTTTCGGTAATAAGCAAAAGCAAGAACAAAGCCAGCAAAAAACCTCTCTTTTTCTTCCTGGCTCCTGTTCAGGCTGTGTAGAAACAGCTGCCTAGAAGAGAATCTCAAATAAGATCCACCAACTACATTTTTTCCATTTTCAGGACTGCGACAGCAGCAGTGTTCCCTGTGCAATGCCACTGAGCTTTCACAAGGGCCAAGGACCGACAGGCAGATTGCAGCTGCTCCCACCGCAGGGCTGGGTTGGTGCCGGGCTTTCCCAGCCTGGAGCTCAACCCCCTGTCGAGTCTCACAAGTACATGCACAGAGTCATCCTGCAGTAAGCTGCTTGGAGGATTTAATTTGCTTTAAAATCCTCTGAATATGAAATGCTGCTTGTAAAATGGGATTACTAGTGCAGAGATGATGGACTCTGTTCACAGGTCCTGGCTGGGCTGAGGAGAGGGCAAAAAACATCTCCTGGATACCAGGAATGCCCAGTGATCCCTCCATCAGTTCATGCATTTCATTTACAGCCAGGATCTACTCCTGCTTTCCCCAAAATGTCCTGGAGCAGTGGTTAAGGATAGGAAATGAGCCCTAAAACACACAGACAAGAAGGCTTAGCTGGGTGGGTGGAGGGCTTTTTTTAGATGCTGGGAGCCTTCCACCTTTTTACTGGGGCATCAAGTGAGAAGGGATCAGTGGGTCCCTTTACCACATCTGATACCTCTGATGGCATCAGCAAGAGCCTAACAGAACCTAAGAGCACAACAGAAACAACTGGAACAGAGTATCACAACCCCAAACCTCTCCAACAAATGGATACCCACTGCTGACAGAACATTGCCTAGCTGTGTGTCACAGGAGGACACGATGGGAATAACGTGAAGGCTGGGAAACCATCACATCCCTGGGAACCAAGGGCTTCTGACCTTTCTAGCAAAGCCTGCTGAGAGAAGTGGGTGGGTTGTTTTGTACTCCTGGCTTTAATTACAGCCAAGTGTTTAAGTTATTCTCCTCCATCCACCCCCATGTCCCTCACAAGCACAAATCTAGCTTTTTATAGCACATCCGGTATGGATGTTAAACACATTCAGGAAATGCACTTTCAGCCCCAAACATCTCCTCCCCTGGACCAGTTAGTGTGCAAGGGTTTGGAACACGGAGCCGGATGTTTGGTTTTGTGACCGTTGCTTTTCTGGATTACTTCTGTCTGTTTAGAGAAGGGAAATTCAATAAATGCAGGGTAGGTTGGCTGCATTCAGAAATAATGCATGTTGCTTGCAAGGTGAAGAAAAGCCAGATGGAGGGCCCACTCTTAGCTGCACAAATTCCCTCCACACNCCCAAATCACATTTTTCACTACCTTGTGGCAATAGACTGGGGCTCTCCCATAATGCATAAGGGAAAAATGTACCCTCTCCCCCAAAAGTTCTATTTTAAGTAGACAAAAGGCACAAAGAACTGTCAGGCTATGCCAGGCTCTGACAGTCCCCAAGTGCTGCTCTGGCATGTCACCAAGGCTTCTGGCTCTTTGCTCCAGAGTAGCAGGGTCTGGATAGCTTGGCTCAAGTCTAAAACCTGACCTTAGTAATTTGCTCAACACATGGGGCTTGCCTCTGGCTTTAAGGAATACCACAAGGCTGCTAGTAATTTTCTCACCTGAAAATACCCTGGCTGGCTTCCCAGCTGGAAGCATCTTCCTAAGCCTGTTTGCTGGCAGTCTCAGGGATCAGTCTTGGATACTAGTCCAAGACTCCCTGGAGCACTCTCAGGTCAGAGGGCCCATGCTGGCCAGATTGCCCCAGAGAACCTCCTGCTAAAGCCTCAAGAGAGCTGAGCTGTTCCACACATTGATCCAAACACCACTGCTGCTCCTGTGCCATAGGATCCCGGCACAAAGCCAGGCTGTGTGCAGGAGGCAGTGAAAGGGGAGGTATTTGGGGCTGTGCTGCATCAGGGTTTGGTGCTCTGAAGAAAGACAAGACATACAAGCCCAAGGTATTTTTCCCCACCCTTCTCCACAGCCAGGTCACCTCACGTTTTGAGCAAGCAACTGTCAGTAGGACATCACACATCAGCAAGCTGAACAATGACCTAATTAAGCTGCTTCCAAAATAATCACAATGTAGGAAAGTTAAAGAAGTCCTTGAACTCATTATTTCTTATATTGATTTTTAGTCCACTTTTTCCATAATTGATGTGAATTCTTCAGCTATCTGCAACATTAACACAAACTGAGCTGTGGCTAGTACTCCTGAGCAAAGTTCCAGCAAAAGCAATCATGCCCCTTGGTAATGACCAGGCTGCACAGGCCACTCAGCTGCTCCCCTAGGCCTGTAAGACACTGGAGGAAACATGGATCTCTGCTGAAGCCCACAGCTTTCCCAGTGGGCTGCCAAACCTGCCTGCACTCAGAGCACCAGGGAAATTGCTGGGGAAACTGGAAGGCAGGTTTGAAGTCGTGGGACCATCAGCAGTGTGCACAGTGCAGAACTGCCCCAGCTTCAGCTGCCACTCAAACAAACTCTGGCCACCAAAACTGCACAAAGAATGCCAGCCAAACCCAAGGCAAGTTTTCCAGCACAAAACCCTGTAAACAACACTTAGGTTACAATTAATGAGCTCTGCAGGGACAAACCCTTGTGCAGTGTGAACAAGAGCATGAAGACTATGCTCATCTATGCCCCTCATTCAGCTCAGAGAACAGCAGCTGTCAAGGCTCATGCACACACACACACTATGCTTTCACTACCCTGAGCTAAGTACAAGCTCTGCAACACTTAGCTGGAAAAAAATGAGTTACAATCCAGCTGCAGCAACTGAATAACAGCATCTCAGGGAAAGGCAGTCTTAACTCACACTGGAGAATTGCTCTAAGCAGATGGGAAGGACAATGTATTTATTTGATGGGTATTGCTTCTGTGTGATCAAATCATATGCAGCTTACGTCTTTCAAACATAAATGCAAACAACTGACTTAAATAAAAATCATCACTGGAACACAGAAGAATCTCCTCTGTTCCTAAGAAGCTGGTGATCTCCCAAGCCCATCAAGAACCAGAATGGCATGTCAGATGCACAGGAGACCTGACCTCCTTGTATCTTTGACAAGCATTATGATAATCTCAGAATTAGGTGTTAGAGCTTGAACAGAAAAGTGACAAATCCACATCAAAATGATATTAGAGAACATCAAAGAGGCAAAAACGTCTCTTAAATGTTCACCCAAAGTCTCTAAGAAGCCACAGCCCAGCCTGACATGGCTTTTTATAGCCCTGAGAAGCACCTGTCAGAAGAACTGCAGGCAATCTCAGGCATGTTCCTTGGCTACCTGCAGTTTCATCGGGCTGCTTGAGACAGTCAAACCACTATTTCCTTACTAGGATGAATGATTTATGAGGATTAAAAAATTTGAGCCTGAACCTATGAAGGGAGTCACTGGAATTCACGGTTTGCTTCCCCCACTTCCCTCCAGCCCAAATCATCACACCTTCCAGGCCTAGTCTTACTCCCACTGAAATCCTGTAGAAAACAAACACCCATTAAATACTGCAGAGCCTGAACTATTTGCTCCAGTGCCATCTTTCTCACTGAGGCAGGGCAGGGAAATCCCACACTCACCCTGAGACTGTCGGCAAGGAACCTGGAGCTGCTGACTGCAGTTTCTCTTGCTGCTTCAGAAAAGATTTAGCTTCTTTTGAGTTTGAGTCCACTTCTTTAGTCACCCTATTGTAAGAAAAGAGAAAAAACAGAGGGTGAGGAAGAGCTGTACTCAACAGTAAAATCAAAGATCCAGCAAGGAAACACAGAAAACGGGTACAAGAGTCTCCACATCCACTGTGCAGAGATCACCTTCATCAGCTGCAAGCTGAAGAACACACATCTTGTTAAGATTTCATTCCAGTGACAAACTCTCTACATTCATGGCAGAAAAAAGAAAAAGAGTAGCTAATTAGAGCTGGGGGAGGAGGGGATTTTTTTTTCTTCCAACAAACTGGAATGCTTATTCATTCAAAGGGGCCTGCCTCACTAGCAGCTACTAAATGCTGTCCTCAGGTCACTGGGGGCAATTCCAGGCTCTTAATTGGGCTCTTGATTTTCTCATTTGTTGGTCAGTGAGGTAGCTCTTCTGCCACCCACGTATCACAGCCCACAGGCACACAGGCTTAGCACCAAACCAGAGCATGGAAACTGGCTCTAGGAATGGGCAATAGGAGAGAAAGCTCTGACAAGGCAGAATGTAGAAATTTACTCTCATTTTCTAGTTAATTTTTGTTTGAGGCCCCAAGGGTGCAAAATATTGAACTTCAAAAAATTATAAATCAATATGGCATCTACAGCAGGGACTGAATTATAAACATGAGAAAGAATGTCTAGAAAACCACTCAATAATTAATTGCTAGGAAACCCCAGCTACTTTAGCCCCCTCAATTACCATGACCTGCCTCCAGCAACATGCTTTTCACGCTCTCAGTAGCTCTTAATGAGGTTGCCCTGATTTGTCAAGCTAACAATTTTGTTCCCATGGAGCACAAGCCTGTGAGCCTCTCCAGGGCCCTGCAGCTCTATGGGCACAGAGGCAGCCTGACCCACAGCTCAGCCAGCACAGAAGAAACAATCCTTCTCTCACCCTCCTGCAACCTGGGCCTCTGGCTACATCTGCTCCAGCAAGGATGTGCAGGCTCATCCCTGGTCTAGACCATATGCTGATGAGAGGCTGAAAGCCTGGCTGGCCATGGCATCTCCCCCGGCTACAAGTCAGGCTAATCACTGCTTGCTTCCTACCCACCAACCTGACCCCACAACTTCCATGAAAGAACTGCCTAATAGTCATGGAGAAACTCCAGGAGCTGCAGCCCCAGACACGTTTCTGCTGGGCTAGCATCAAGGAAAGTGACAAAGAGTTATCTGTAACCCTGGAGGCACTCATGTCCTGAAATCTCTCTTGCACACAACTAGTGCATCCCTGTCTCCATCCTGACAGTGAATCAGCATCTGAAACTTCCTCCCTCCTTCTCCACAAACTGCAAATGCAGTGGAAAAGGCACAAGAATAAATGCCTGTGCTGTACAATTGCTCAGCCTTGTTCTGCCAGTGCGGTAGGAGATTAACCCCATTTCCCCCCTGCATTGTCACATGCCTTTCAAACCATGGCAGTCATGCGGATAGAGACAAATCCCACACTATGAATATTTAGAAGTGTTTGCTGATCAGACCGGTAAGGGAAGGGGTAGGAAAAAGAGAAAAGCAGTTCAGGAAGAAAAAAACCCCTTGCTACAGCATCATCACAGCTTAGAACACCCCAAACACACCATCCAGTCACAGCCCTTGGCAACACTGGTCACGTCATGTAGCATACACCAAAGGTAACCCTACATCCATGGATTTCATTTGACAGGATAAACTTGGTGATTTCATGCAGCAAAAAGACAGAATTCCGCCCAACCTTGAGGCTGAGTTCAGATCAATGAAATCACACAGTCTATTTATTTTCAAATGCAGCATCTGAACAGCAAGCTCTGACCCCTGCCAAGCTGAGAGGTAGCACCCTCTCTTGTGCACTCTGCTGGCTTCTGGCAGGGCCTCTCTCCTCTTGTCACCCCCTGCACTGCTGTGCCTTCACGATGCACCCCCAGCATGCAGGGAGCAAGTGAACCACTGAGAGAAACATCAGGCAACCTCGGGCATGCAGGAATCCAAGAGGTGTAGCACAGTAACCACGTGCCCTGGGAGCAAAACCAAACTCTAGACTGGTCTCAATACAGCCATGGGACCTGCTCCTAGGTTGGATCCCAGCTGTTGAACCCTGCACACTTCTGGCTTTGAAGAGTGTAGGACCAAGAGGAGGCAGGGGTTGGGAAAGGAGGCAGGTCACTGAAAGCATGCCTTCCCACTGGCTCTGCTAAGAAATGACAACCCAGCTCAGCTCCCACAAACTTACAGGGATCTGATAATTAAGTAGCTTACAGGATCTGGACACACACAACAGCGAGTGACTCTTCAAAGCCAGTGGCAGAGATGAGATCTCAGCACTGGGCCCTTGGCCTTAATCTCCTGTGTATCTTCAAGCCTCCTGCAGCACAGGGACAGAATTAACTGATGTCTCCCCTACCAGCTGAGGAAAAGAAAGGCACAAGGCTAAAATGAAGAATAGCTCTAGGGATTTGCACTCCAACAGAGTTAGCACACTCTTGGCCAGCACTACAAGCCACAGCTCTCGCAACAGGACAATGCTCAATCCCAGAAAGGGTGAGAAAGCAGAAAGCACAGGGAGAGTCAGGCACAGCCTTCAATGACAGACACTTCAGCTATTCAAGGGATACAAGTCAGGTTGCTACCAAGGGTTTACTTATGCTTCGATTCTCACACCCTCCTCCCACCTCAGGGTACCAGTAACAATGGCTGGGCATAAAATACAGCACTTAGTTCCATTTTCTTTGCTCCCTTTGGCCTGCCAGCAGCTGCTGTAACATATATTTCTGGACTTGTCCACTGCAGAAATTCAGCTGCAAAGCTGCATGCAACCTGTTCCACCAGGACTGCCCAGCTGGGGACAGAGGAATGTGACAGAAGTGTAATTAAAAGTGACCTTTCAAGGCAATTCCATCACAAGACCCACTTACTGCCTCATAAACTGAAACAAAAGCTGTTCTGAAGCAGGCTGGGCTGATGCCAGCAGCAACTCCTGCACCACTCCAACAGGAATGACGGAAGAGTATAAAAGAGCTTTACAAGGTATTAATTCAGGTTATGCACATTTCAACCTTTCCCAGATCTCAGGCCAGGAAGGAAAAAGAAATCCTCTGGTCTGCATTATTATGGGAGACAATAACGCTCTCCATGTAGAAACCAAAACAATTTTTGTTCTTCATGGGGAGAAATGGGAGTCATTAATCCAGCTGGAAGAAATCACAGTGATTACTAAGGAAAATTACAAGACCTTTCACTTTTAAATACTTGATAAATAACTATTTGCCAGACTGTTTACTGGGATGCTATTCACACATTGTAATCCAGGAATAAACATGAAAATAAGTATATTGTCAGCAATAAAACAAGTAGCTAGTGTCTTGCCCACTGCAGCCCCTGTAATTCACACACAAAACCACTCACTCTCATCCCTTTGCAACAGAGACTTCATTACACTGCTATGATATTAAATTGCATAATAAGACTTCCAAAACACAGAACATTATTAATTTTTTGGACCATGCTGGAGCCTGGTAGTACAGATAGTACAAGGTGTTGTGCAACTGTAAAATAGAAATATCTTCCATATTTAGAAGTTATTATAAGGAAAATATGCTAGAAACTGGATCACTAAGTGCCTCAAATACTTACAGATGTCCTTCTTAAGACCCTTCATCTCTGAACCAAGCTCAAAGTGGTAGCCAAACATTTAGGCATAGCCATACCCCCCCAGCCTGCTGGTTTGGTGCCCAGTGGTGGGTTAGTTCCAACTTCCACTGAAGAATTATCACTCCTCCTTTTACAGATACCAGCTGAAATGCTGCAGCCTAAGTGCACGGAAAAGGCCCCAGGTTATGGATGCAGGGCACAAACCACATGAAGACAACACCTGCAGTCAAGGCTGTCCCAGAAGGGGTTCCACAGAGCTCTAGCAGTACTGAAATGCAGCAGATTAATTTAAGAGCAAGTGGTTAATCTGCTCCCAGCAGTGCCCTTAGCCACATAAACTGCTGCAAGGAAGGAAGAATACATGCCGGAATGAGCATTATGCTGACAGCTCCAGCTAATCTGCAGAAGGGGATTAAACCCAAATTTTCATGCTTTAGTTCAGTGACAGAGTAAGTCTAATACAGCAGCTTGTCTGTTGCACCCTGGTTTTACACCAGGTGTAGAGCTACTAAGGAGGAGGGCCTCAATCCATCACACCATGGTACAACACAACACCCACAGCCCAGGACTTGCCCCAGTGTGGTGCCCAAATGCCTTCACTCCAGCACAGCTGAATCCACTCCTGCTGGCCAGAAACAGAACTTGCATAAGGGATGCCAAGGCTGCAGTGTGTCAGCAAAATGCCCAGCTCAGCAGTGAGCAGCAAGGGGCCCTGCAAGCCCTTGGAGAAGTGCACCAGCAGAGCTTCATCCTTGCACAGAAGGGAAAGAGAGGCAGGATAAGGGCAAGCTGGGGAAGACAAACAGGCATATCAAGAACACTTGCAGGCAAATTATCTGTAATCTGCAGTGAAATAGCAACCTTATGCATCCCTGGTGCCAAAATCCCTCCAATTTACTCCCAGGTGGCTCAACACAGCTACCTTCTCCTAACCAAAACACCTGGTGCACATCAGGCTGAGAAAGCACGTTGGTATTTGGGTATAAGAGGACTTAAAGCAGAGAAGACAGTTAAAATCTTTACTCACAGCAGCACAGAGTTACCCTGTCCCCAACCTTCCTGCTGAGAAAGGGAGAACAAGAGTGGAAGCTGTGGAAAATGCCTGCTCTTTACCACTCAGGACACACTCCTCATTTGGGAAACCTGCCCCAGTTTAGACCTGACACAGTTTTAAAACTTTCCATGCTATCTTAATGTTGTTAGCTCTGGGGAATCACATACCAAGGGGGTCAAAAATTAGGCTAATTACCCTTTTTCAATATTTCCCATCTGTGTTTAGTCTCAATAAACAGTCCTCCAGCGTTCTGGAATGATCCCTTAAGGAGAAAGTAATACTCATCTACAGCGGTTTGTTAAAAAAATGAATCCCTTTTGAGCCAAGAAATAATTTTTCTGAATATTCTTTGGTGGACTTTTGTGCTTGAGCTGCAACGTCCTGGGTGCCTTCCACAGACAGATGCACAGCATGACAGGCAGATCTTCCAGCTTGCAAGGTCTTGAAAATGCTGAAGTGCACAGGTTCAGCACTTTCCAGGAGGGAATTAAGTCCTCACGCAAGTGAACCTCCAGACCACATCTGCCTGCACACTGCATATGTATGTATTTTATGTTGAATTACCTGGTGTAGAGCAGACAGAGCTAAAATTAGTACATCCCCATCACTTTTCTAATTTCAAAGTAAAACATTAGTTTTCCCCCTTTCAGAAAAAAACAGCATTCCTCTTCAAACCAGGTGGGAGAAGCTGTTCCCTGGGAAACTCAGCCTATTCCCTGAAGCAACACAGACAAGACCAAGCTGAAATAACTGATAATTTTGTAGGCTGACTAGATAGGCACAAGAAGCTGGCTGGTTTCTAGACAGAAGCTGTTGGCTGGTTTCTAAAAACAATCAAATGTGATGAGAGCTCTCCTGCAGTCAGGCAAGGGCCAAGCTGCCTGCCTGGTGCTGCTCCTTACAGCAGGTGTGTGCTGCTATCCAAGCAGTCAGCCCAGGCTGCATCTCAAACCAATTCACCTGAAAACAAGCAAAGGTGAATGTATTTTAACATCAATAATGCATACCTGGAAAGCTTTGAAGGAAACGACTGATTTTCTGTCATCTCCTGTATGACAAAGACTCCATGACAGATGCAAAGAAAACATCAGTGGATGGACAGTGCTGCCTCCTG
Organism: Hylia prasina; assembly: GCA_013397195.1. Classification (NCBI taxonomy): domain Eukaryota; kingdom Metazoa; phylum Chordata; class Aves; order Passeriformes; family Sylviidae; genus Hylia; species Hylia prasina. The sequence goes on along the minus strand of VYXD01001719.1, from coordinate 535,033 downwards.
AAATGCTGACCAAGCTGTCAGGCCCCTTTTGGACTTCTGTTTGCAGCTTCTGCAAGAGGCTCCCTAAATCCAGAGGGTACTAGCACTCCAGTTATCAAGCTCCCACTGGGGCTTGCAATAGGTAGAGCATGCCAAACATGGCTCTCTGGAGAAGCTGACCTGCAGCCAGGGCATAAGCCTTGACGCCACTGACTGGAACTTTATTCATCCCAGTTTTAAGCACCTCCAAGTGCCAGGTCTCTTCTTGCTTCACTGGATAAGTATTCCCCTGGCCATCTCCATTGCACTGCCTCAAAATCCCACCACCCATTAGCATGTCAATCTTTGAGGCATCCCTGCATTTTAATTTGTACCTCTCAAAAGGACTAAATGCACATTATGGAACACACCTCCGAGCTGAGTAATGCAGGTGAACAGATGAGCTGCTGCACGTGTGTGACAGTCCCCTGACCCTGTTAACCATGCAAATACACTGAAAGGCAGACAGATCCCTGCAACCCTCCAACTCCCCCAAAGCAGCACAGTGCTCGTGACATGGATGCCTCTCCTGCTGAAGGACAGAAGTACCATAGGTATTAGGAGCCAGGGGTTCCAAATTCACTTAGAGCTATGAACACTAGACACAAAGGTTACACAGATAATAATAGGAGCCAGCACACACTACAAAGCAGAAGCATCCCCATGGGGGAAAGGCCAGACTAAGCTTGGCTCAGTTTGTAACGTGTTAATGAGATAGTATGGCAGCAAACAGCTCTGCCTGCCCTTCAGGCTAACACAGAAACCCTCTTGCTTCACTATCTCTTAGTTACAGAGAAAAAATAATGCATCTTGCAAGCTGCACTTTCCAGCAGGGGAAACCCCAGGCCCAATGCCTGTGAAGCAGACTTTGCCAGCATCTCACCAGACATCAAAAGCCCTTTTCTGAGCCTGGAGCTGTCAGGAATGAGCAGCAGCTTGGAAACAAGGGCAACAGGCCAAGCAGCAAAATGCTGGGACTGGATCTGAGGCCCCTGAGATGAAGGCATGAACAGAGGGACCAAAGATCCCCTTACTAATAGCAAGAGCTCCTGTGAGACCTGAATAGGTCACTAAGCACCTTCTGTTTTCAGATTTTTAAAAGTCAGGAAACTACCGAAGAGCCAGATAAAGAAAGAGTATCTTCTGCTGGGGAAGGTTGTGATTTTTGTGGAAGCATTTCCACACTGACTTACACAGAACACAGGCAGAACACACATGGAATAACCTGAAGATGAGACAATGCAGTTTGTCATCCAGTTCACAAAGCCAATGCAGCCAGACACCCCAGGTTTGAAAGACCTAGAAACGCCCAAGTTAATCTGGAGGTCAATCCATCATTTTGGAGATGCTTTGAGACTCCTCCTACCTCTGGAGATACCAGCTGAGCCTTCTTTTTCATCACAGCGATTACCAGCAAAACCACACAAATGAAACCAAGCATACAAAAACTATGTCCTTGAAAGCAGCAAGCCACATTAGAAGCCAAAGATGACTTTCAGGTGGGCATCTGCTGGGTCACTTTGGGAGTTTCAAAAGCATGTTGGGCTATTATGTAACACTTTGCAAGTCACAGCCCCTCTGAGCAGAAGCCTCACCTGCACATCTACTAATGAAAAAACCCTGACTAGATGCTGTTCATTACCCCATTCTCCTTCTCCAAGCACATTAAGCAAACTATAACACCATTTATTTTAGAAGCAAGCATTCTGGCTTAGAGTCCTGGCTAGGTTTGATGTTTATGAAGTCACAATTTCTGCAGCTGCCTCTGAGAAAGGCAAGTGGCTCACAAGTGAACCAGCACACAGCACAGCTCCTGCTTACTGACCTCATCTCTGGGCCACCATTGTGCCAATCAGCATCGTACAATGTTAGTGTTCTCCAGGGAAATCTTGAAGCATCAGGGAATGGATGCACACAGAGGAAAGGTTATCAAAATGGGCCCCTGAGTCCCTGTCATTCTTGAAAGATAACGTATTTTCACTTATTAGCTTCCAAAAAAAAAAGAAAAAAATCAATAGTTGTTTTTTAAATTGGAAAAAGCCAATATAAAGTGTGGATAGCTGAGGCATGCTTTGACCTCTAAGAAAAACAACAGCATAAGGGCAGAAACAGGCTGCTGCCTACACTCCATTATGCCAAGATCAGCATTTTCGTAGGAAAGCAAACGTCCACTTTTTAGTCTGCAACCTCTAAACAGTGGTCACATTCATATTCCATGTAATTCTGGATGGTTGAATTTGTCTTATTGTCCCACATCATCATCCCCATACTTAAAACGGTTCAGACTACATTTCTGGGAAAATCTTAAAAGCCAAGGTTTTTGCACTGTGCAAGCCTCCTTCAGAAAGTGGTATATCTCCAGAAAGTGGCTGGGACACCTAGAACACCTTAGTCAAGGAGGACTGAGGATAAAAACTTACTGACATCTGGCACTACCAGTCACCAACACAAAAGAGAAGTCCTCAAGGAGTGGTTTTTCAAAGGGCCACTGAAATTCATTTGTCTTACTTTTTCTAACAATTCTTTGCTACTGCAATCAAAGCCATTACAAAAAGCACATCAAAATATGAGTGGTTTCTTCCTCTGCTCCTATTAGTTCAATTCATTGTCTTCCATATGTAGCCTGACAACACCCAACCACCTCACCTGGTGGAAGCTGTGTAGCACTTGCTATCCACCTGGAAAAAAGGAAGGGCTTTCCAAATATCAGGATTCAAGATACACATTCTGGTAATGCTCACCTGCCTTCTCTCTTACAGGTAGAAGCAATACAGCAAAAGCTTTTTTAAAAAAGCACATATGGAAGATGTCAAGCAGATCAACCTTGATCTGATGTGCACCACACCACCTACAACATCAAGAGATGCCCACCTAAACTCCTGATCTTTCTCGTGACATTAAAAGCTACTGTGCTTCACTCAGCATTGCTCAAAACCCCAGGAGCACAAAACAAATGACCAAGATTCACACCCAGCATGACGTGTGAGCATGCTGCCAACCCCTTGCATTGATTCATCCACTGAGATCCCTGAAAAGCATCACAAAGTAAGGAGAGGGTTAATGGTGTCACAGGCTCTCTCACTGCTCGTTAGCCTGACAGATCTGACTGGGCCATGCTGAGACCACAGAGAAAGAACACAGATGGACAATTACAAGTTTTAAAAATTACTCTCTGTGCCAGCTCTAAATCTTGAGACTTGTGGGAGCCAATTCCCTGCTCTTTTTACCCATTCCCCTTGAAATACATCATCAGCATCAGGATTTTCCTTCCATATTTCATGCTTTCCAGGAAAAAGCAGAAGCAGCTACCACAGCTCAGACAGCTACCTTAACTGTCTTCAGAGCAAAGCAACAAAATAGGTGACAGTCTCCCAAATGCCTTGGCTAGCCCTTTGTTTGCCAGCTTTGTCACATTTGGTTGGTCTTAGCAGTCATGTAAGGAGCAGAGAGGATATCACAGCCACTGATAAGGAATCAGAGCCTGAGCAAGGACCGTGAAAAGCTCAAGGTGTTCTCAGGTATCTGATCTGTTTCTCCTGCAGCCCCTTCCACCTGCTATCTCCTAAAAAGGGTCTGGGATCAAGTGGTTGAAGCTCTGGAAGAGGACAGCTGATTCAGTGTTAAAACAATGAGCAGTCTAGGACATAGCTGTCCATCTAACAAGCACACAGGTGAGCTAAAACTAATAACAGAAAAATCAATATTTCCGTAAGGAGAGGCATCATAAAGAAATCCCAAAGCAGCAGTACTGTACAGCTGCAGAGAACTGAATTACAACCTAACCTTCACTCTGAGGTCAGCAGTTTTTGCTGCAAAGGAATAAATCAGTCCTTCACCAGCTCTGCACAACTCTACTGAGGAGCTCACCAAGGTGAAGGGCTCAGCAGCCCAGACAACCTCAGACTGGGCTCAGGCCTCACCCCCTCACCCAATCAGACCTAAGTTAAACCTCAGTGACTTCACAGGACACCAAAAAAAGGAACTCCATCCACAGTCTGTAGCCCTGCCTGCACAATTCCTGTTGTCAATGGCATTCTTGTACAGAGACCTGGGGTACTGGCCAAGAAAGGGCTTTCATTAGCACAGGCAAGCCTCCTGACAAGAACCCGCTCTCAGCCACCTCCCTTCACCTTTGCTTCTTCTGCTCAAAAAGTCATGAACTTCACCACTAAACTTCTCAACTTAAGGTCCAGCTTAAGGTCCTTGAATTTCAGCTTGGAAACAATCTCCTCTAAATAATCTTTCTTGAATCCTTGATGTAGGCTGAAAACCTGTGAAGCAGCAACACAGAATGAGCAATGAGGTTTTGTCCAAGCACATCAGATGATAACTACTTACAAACAGTAACAGATGAAAAACAGGTTCTTTTTCAACCCGTACTTCAACTGTGGTAGATGAAGTTCCAAATTCAGCCGGTATAAACCTCAGTAATTTAACCTATAATAATTTAAGCTTATAACTATTTGGTTATAAATCAGATACCTTAGGTAGTTCTTTAGCACTTTCAATATATAATAGCTGCACTGTGAACCATCACGTTCCCTAACCCAGAACACAAGCTGCCACTCAACTCTGCTCAGCACATGTACCAGCATACCTTGTTTCCTCAGAGCACAGTGGTCACACGAGTAAAAGCAGTCCTACAGCAGCAACCCAGGGGCTATTCTGAGTCACAAATGTGGTCTCCTACACAAGTCAACGACAAGGAGCCCTTATCCAGAGATGGGAGTTCATGTCTCACGCAGAACAGCTCAATACACTATTTTGATGTGAGCTTGCCCACCTCTTTCTACAGAACTATATAAACTATAATACTCCTTTTATCTAGCAGCAAGTCACACACTCAATGTGACACTGCTTGTTTGGCACTGGCCCTTCCTATTTATATTTGGCCCATGCAGTGCACCAGCTCAGTGTGGACCCCACCCATCCTTGTGAGAAAGTAAAAGCAGCTGTGACAGAACACCTTGCCAGATTCAGGAAAAGAGCAGGGCTCTCCCCACTGACAGATGGACAGTGGAGCCCAACTACGGCTTTGCTTTGGCTGCTTGGTTCATGCACGTGGGGAAGCAACTGAGTCACTGAAGCAGCACCAGCCACAGCTCTGCCAGCACAATACAGCATCATCAGTACAGCACAGCAACTCTGCTGTACCAGGAAAGCATTCCCACCACAAGAATAACCTCTGTAAAGCTCTGGCTTTGAACCACATGAACAAACCATGTGCAAGAAATACAAAGCTTCTAGTCTGGAGTCCCTTACTTGGAATCTGCAGTGTACAAATGAAGCAGGGTGCTGAACACAGGCCTCCCATTCCTGAATTAGCACACAAGCCATCACTCCTTTTAATTTAGTTTTGCCTTCCACAAGCCAAATTAAGGTACAGAAGATGTTTCAAAGTAAAATCTACTCTTGACAGCAATCAATAACCTGACTCTGCTCTTCCCTCACGTGCTGTCACACTGACACCATGGGGCTGGACCAGCTCCACGTATGCAGTCCATGTATGGACTGCTCTGCTGCAGTCCCAGCTGGACACAAAGTCCACTTTCATGGAAAGAGCACAGAAGAACCATTTTGATGCACTGAGCACAACAGAGATTTAAAGAAAGCCAAGGACCAAATCCTTTTGGAGTGCCAAAGAGAAAACAAGCAATTACAAATTGCAACAGTTAAACCGTGGCACTAGGGATGCAATTCCCTATTAATGCAAACACACGTCCTGCACTGTGAGGCAAGTTCATAAACCAGAGGATTCAAGGAGCTTCAATCTCTTCTGCCAGGGAGAAATGGCTTAAACTTTCATTTAGGCACTGAACTGCCTTTGCAAAATGCTCTTGCTGCCCACAATTACAGCCATTTGGGTGACAGTCACCTGCTGCTCCTAATCTATTTAACATGAGGGAGGCAGGAAAAGCAGACAAAAAAGTCCCAACTGAAAAGCACTGCAATCAGTTTAAGATTGTTTCTAGTTCCAGGATTCAACAGCTTTAGTTTTACAAAGAAAAGTATATAATATATTTTCTAAAATTAAAAGCCACTAAATTAAAATCTTCATTTGGTAATTGCTAATTCTTAACACTCTGAAGCTAAAGTTCAGCACTTGCAACTGACACAAGCACGGACTCATCAAAACAGACATTAAATGCAGCAAAAACCTACATGGGACAACACAAAGCTCCTTTACTACTCCAGTACAGCCCTGTAGCTGGAGATCACTTTCAAGCCACTTCTGCTACTCCAATCAGGCCAGAAAAATCATACCATCTTCTTACAGGAGAAAATAAATTGTTCTGCAGCAGAAGATCAGGGCTAAATGATCTTCTGTTCAGAGCTTCAGTGAGCAGACTGTGAAAATATGTGCCCTGAATCTTTCACTGCTTAAATACTGATCTAAATTCTTCTCAAGCTTTCAAAAGAACAACACTCAACAGTAGCCTCAAACCATTTAGAAAGGCAAGCAACAGGGACAGCTCTCATTTCAGTTCCTCAGTCCAGAAATGCGCACACACACAACTACCATGTGGTGGCCTTTTAAAAGCAACGATTTGCCAGCTGCTTCCCCAGGCAAGGAAGTCTGTGTTTGGTATTCAGAGCATTTGCAGACGTTGGGGTGGTGCAAAGACAACCTCCTGCTATTCTGAAGAAAGAGCAGCCCTCTGGGCCTCACCTACTGCCATTAGGGGAAAGTACCAGCAGCTGTGAGCAGCAAGTACACCTTGTACCTTACCCACAGCTAACAGTGTAACCCATTTAAAGATGCAAGATATAACCAACAACATAAAAGAATCAACTTCGCATGCCACAAAAATCAAGGGGGCAAGAAACATTGAAGGTTTTTTTGTTATCAAAGAGCTCAAGAACATAACTCTGGTACCAGCAGAAAACGGTGCTCCAGACCTCACTGCAAACCTTCTGTTGCTGGTTCTGTAACCAACTGATATAATAACTGCTGTAAACAAAACATGCAGTAGCCTTGGTGTTTGCAGAATTATAGTCTCATTGTTACCCAGGCTCCAGCTATTGCCTATTTCATCAAAAACTGGTAGAAATTTCTAGTGATTCCTCAGCAGTTTCCTAAGGCAAACAGTAAGCACTGAGCAGGACAAAGGACACCAGGAAAGCAACTGGTGCAGGAAAATATCTTTTTCTTAGTTCTTAAGAAACTACAGATAAGATACTGGTGTCAAAAGTATAAAATCAGCATCTTAGAAGCCCTGAAAAGCTTCTGTTCACATAAGGCAACCAATGTTTCAAAGGACAGTGAACGAAGTGAATGAAGTTCATCAGTGAACGAGAGGTATTGCTACAGTCTGGCTTGCCCAGGGAAATAGCAAAGCCCCTATTATGGCTCACAGCTCTCCTCAGATTTTTGAAATAGCTCAGGCAGCAGTGCTAGCACGAAAAGCAAGAGCAGCAGAAGCCCCAGCTCTGCCTCCTCCAGCTTTAGGCAGGGTGAGTGTTACTGCTGGGAACTGCTGCCCTCTGCTGTCACACACAACAGGCCGAGTTAGTCTGGCAAAATCAGGTTTACTCTACATATAAATAAAATCCTCCATGATAAGAACCAGCAGTTCACAGGGCAGTCAGATTTCAGGGGGGTTCACCCACGGCCCCTCAGTTCTGGTCTTACACATTTATAAAACACCTGGCCCTTCTTGCAGCACAGCCTGAGGCCTCTTGTCAGCCAAACTCAGCCTAAAGCACGGTTTGACCCAGCCCATCTTTGCTGCAGCTGTTTCAGAGGCAAAGCACTCACCTCTTAGTCTGCTCTGCAAAACACCTCATTGCCTGCAAATCTTTGTCGTGGACTGTGAACATGACCAGGGAAAGTGCCAGCCAATACCCTGCTCACAGTACAGAACCTGGACTAGGCTGAAGCAATAGAATGTGTTACCCTCATCCCTGTGGGACCAGATGTGCTTCCTTCCTTGTCTCAACCATCCCAGTGACAGTGCCTCCAGGGAGCTCTGTCAACCATTATAAACACTGGCCAGATGGGGAAGCCTAAGTGCATTTGAATTACATTTATGAATGTTTTGAAGTTGAGTAAAGACTGAGGTCTGCATATAATGATACTCTGCAGCTCTCACACAGGAGAATCTTGGCCTCATTTTCCCTGAGATCTGTATGTGCTGGCAAAAAAAGAAAAAAACAGTGTAAAGGAAAGAGAAGACCCACTGTGCTTCAGAGCCCAGCTCCAGTCTGCCCCCAGCACCACAGCACCCAGTCTGCACTGGGCCCATAATGGACATATCACATCTGCCAACTTACTTGATTTCCTCACCAGCAAAATCGAATGTTTTGGTGATTGTCACTTTTCCTGAATCTTTTGGCTTCTCCTGAGGCTTATTCCCATTGTTCTCTTCTTCAGCCTACAAAATACATGGAGGAGAAAGCAAAATAATGCATTTGTGGAGCCAAGCCAAATCATTCCAAGGGGCCAAGGGCCCAACACAGACCTTGGGCAGCACTGCAGTGTAAACTGGTGGTCAAAGAAAGTCACCCACAGACAAGATAAAGGAAATAAATAAATTTCATTCCACCAGAATGAAATTCCCCACTTTAGTTCCAGGCTGTCATTGAAACTCTAGGATCAAAACAAACTAAACCAAGAAGTAAAATTGTAATAAATGCAGAAAGGAAGAAGAGTACATTGGTTCAGAAAACAAGCAAAAGCCTGGAGACTTGGTTCTCTCAAACTAAGCACCACCAAGCAGGAAATATGCCAAGGTGAATTCCACTAAAGTATGTTTATTTTTACTCAAGAACAGAGAGGAACAAAACTCATCAGCAGAAAAAGCAATGCTGATTTCCCTACTTGTCAATAACACCTCTTTTATTTGAGAAGGAAAAATCTTCATTAAACAATTTATCAACAATGCCTCTTAATTTATTCAGTCACAGCTACAGCTGCTAAAAGGATTCATAGAAATACTCAGACACTAAGTTACCAAAACAAAACCCAAATTCTTGCTCCAAATCAGCCACACACCACAGAGATCTTCAAGCAGGCAAAGCAAGCCCAAGAAGTTCACAAAGAGAACAGAGGAACTGCATGTCTCCACTAATTACTCCAGGCTATGGAGGAACTTTCAAAGACATCTCACATTTTAGCAACCTGACCATAAAAGTAGAACTGCTCAGAAGAAAATGTTCACTTCTGTTCTGACTCTCACTCTGACTCTACAAGTAACCACCCCAGCTGCTCAGTCAGTAATAAGAGAAGCAGGAGAGCTAAGATGAAAGCAATCTCCTTACAAAAGTTGCAATCAGATATTACAAAATCGTACTTGCTCCACAACGTTCCAACAACCATAGAAAGAAGCTTCACACAGTCAGAACTGTACTCACCAGGCAAATGTTACTGAACATTTATTTTGGCTGATCATTTAAAAAAACACAAACTGGTAATTCTAGCAACAGAGGCTCAGTTGTGGTACGTTCTTCCCTTCTACCACCTAAGGCATGAAAGGTTTTGACAGGGAAACACATGCACTTGCTTTTACTGAGAACTAAATCCTTTTAAATAGCTACCACACACAGAATTCTCTCTCCAGAAAAGCCTATGCACACTGACAGCACCTTACTGAGGCTTACAAAGGACACAAGAAAGCCAGATTCAATCTTGCTACAAGCATGCAACATGCAGCACCTTCCAAACCCCCTCCATGAGGATGGAGGCACAGAGATGCCAGCACAGACCCCTCTTGTTTCCCCATTCACACACACACACGCACACAGAGCCTCCTTTTTTTTTTTTCTTTTAGGCATCAGGAAAGGCACAAGCCTCAGGGAGAGCTGTGCCCACAAACACAAGTCAGGCCAAAGCTCATAATTCCTGTGTCAAAAGAGGAATCCAGGACCAGGAAGGGAAGTAAACAGGACTGCATAGAACACTCCAAGATGCTGACAAACAGCTCCAAAGGCAGCACCACCTCCACATTTGGAAGGAAACCAGCACCTGGCAGTCTGGCCTGTCAGGGGATGTGAGTCTTACATAGCAGAGAGGGCAGGGGCAACCCCAGCCCCTTCCCAGCTCTGTCCATCACCTGATACCAGCCAGAACCAAAGCTGCATGCTCTAAACCTTCAGGCCCTTCCCACACTCCCAGGCTGCAGGCCCAGGCCCCTGTTACCTTCTTGATTTCTGTCATTTGTGTGGCAGCTGCTGCTTTGGGTTTCTGTCCTACATCACTGAGGAAACTGGCCCAAAGAGCATCCTCTTTCTTCTTTTCTTCTTCTTCTCTGCTTCTTTCTACCTGCTCTACATTATCCACTTCCTCCTCTTTCTGCTCCTCTCCGTTCTGCTGGGCCTTTTCTTCCTCTTTCTCATCTGGCTCTAGCAAGAGACCGCCTTTCTTCCTCTTCCTGAAAGCAGATGCCAAAAAAGAAGAAAACAATTTATATGGAGCGGCTGCAATACTATTCCAGAGCTGAACTGTAAGCCTGGGTGAAACAACATGGTATTTCATATTTTTATCAAGATATCCAATCTGGGAGGTTTTCTCTTAACCTTGGGAGTGTATATATTTTATTAAAAGATGATGCTGCTCAGAAAATACAGTGAGACTGATGCAGGCAGTGAAGTGAACTGGTCCATTTGCATGCATTTCTGTGAGTATGTAATGTGTTGAAACACTGCCACAGGTTGGCCAGGGAAGCTGTGGCTGCCCCATTCCTGAAAGTGTTCAAGGCCAGGTTCGATGGAGCTTTGACTGACCTGAGCTAGTGGGAAGTGCCCTGCCCATGGCAGGAGGGTGGAACAAGGTGCTCTTTAAGGAACCTTTCCAACCCAAACCATTCCAGAGTTCTGTGGTTCTGGGATAATGCAGGAACCAGGAGAGGAGGAGAACCTGAGCTAGACAGAAACCAACCTCAACTAAAGTATATATATATTTATATCAACGTGAGAAACCCCGTATGTGTATGCTTTGCACTGAAAATGGTTAATATAAACAACTCCTGCTGGAGAGGGTTTTCAGCCACGATGTCTGCCGTGGCCGAGGTTCTCTGCTCCTGCCACTAAAGCGGAGCGCAGAGCAGCGCTTCCCCTTCCTCCGCCCTGCAGCGTACCAGCGGCGGCCCCGGGCCGGATCACAGCGGCCGTCCCTGCTAGCGGGGCGGCGGGGGCTCCTCCTGCCGCGGGGCGGCCGCGGGCTGTCCGCCGGCTCCTCCTCCCGCACCAGCTCGCTCTCATCATCCTCGCTGTACTCCGCACCTGCAAGCATAGACAGTGAGCGCCGGGAGCACCGGGAGCGCCGGCTCCCGGCCGCCACCACTCACCTGAGGGCACGTAGTCGTCATCCTCGGCCGAGGAGTACTGCTGGTGCTCCGACTCCGACGCCGACGCCGACATGGTGCGGCCCCGGCCCCGCCGCCTCACTGCTCCTCCCGCCCGCCGCCGCCCAGAGCGCCGCTGCCGCCCGCGGGCGCCCCCTGGCGGACAGGAAGAACAGTCGCGCCTCCGAGGCGGCGCCGCGCGCGGGGAGCAGCGACGAGAGTCCGCCGACGGGCCAGAGCGTCCCGCCAGCCCCACAGGGGGCTCCCCGCATTCCTTGCGGCCAGCAGCCGTTCCCATGGCAGCGCGGGGCCGGGGCGGGGCCCCGCTGCACAGAGGCCAGCGGTGACTGGTGTTAAACGCTGTCTGTCATCTCAAACGCTTTCCATTGGCTGCAGCGGGCGGAAACGGACGGACGGAAGAGGCGGTGGCGGATGTGGGGATGGAGGGCAGCGAAGCGGGCGGCGGCGGCGGGGGGCTACTGCAGCAGATCCTCAGCCTTCGCCTCGTACCCCGCGTGGGCAATGGCACCACCACCTACTCCAGCCCGCTCTCCACCTTCCCAGGTACCTCCCTACTCGAAGCGGGGCCCGCCCGCCGGGGCCCCTGGAGGCCCGCGGGCCCCGGGCCGCCCTCACAGCCCTTCTCTCCGCAGAGATGTGGTACGGCGTCTTCCTGTGGGCACTCGTCTCCTCCCTTGCCTTCCACGTCCCAGCCGCGTTGCTTGCCCTCTTCACGCTCCGGCACCACAAGTACGGCAGGTTCATGTCCGTGAGCGTCCTGCTGATGGGCATCGTGGGACCCATCACCGCCGGCACCCTCACAAGTACGGCAAGTGCCCGGCAGTATCGGCCGGGGGGCTCTGTGGTGATCAGACATTGCCTTCGGGAGCGCGTGGAATAGTGGTGTTCCCCGGGATGGAGATTAACGTTCTGGCTGTATTTCCCCCTTGCCTCACGTTTGAAAGAGTTGAACCATATCCCATATCGCGCCCTGCATCAGGCATACCAAACGTGCCCATCGGGTGCAGAGCCAAGGGGGCTTACACACTTCAGAGCAGCTGGAGGAAAATCCCTCAGAGGTTTAGTGTCAGTGCCCAGAACTGGATAATATTTGCAGCCTGTGGGCTGTGGGTGGGGGATCTTGTGACGAGGGTAGGTCCCAAACCACCCCAGCCCCACACCCGCTGGACGCCTCAGCAGAGTTTCAGCACCAGTTCACCCATTGCCACCAGCAGGCACTGGTTACTGGCTGAGGTTTGTCAGACATCCCCAGTCCAGCATTCTTGCCTGCTGATGTGCAGGGAGAGGTTCAGACCCCGCTGTTCTCTCCCCCAGCCTCACATCCTGTGGCTTCCCCTTCATCCCTGTGGCAGAGCAGCTGCCTCACGTTCACGTCTCGGCTTTTCCCCCTCTCCACAGGTGCTGCCATTGCTGGAGTTTACAGAGCTGCGGGGAAAAAAATGATTCCCTTTGAGGCCCTCATTTTTGGCGTGGGCCAGACGTTCTGTGTGGTGGTGGTTTCGTTCCTGCGCATTCTGGCCACTCTATAGCTCCTCTGGAGAGGCTGGAGAACACAAACCAGAGGGGGAGCAAAGGACCTGCTGCCTCAGAACAAATCACAGGGAGCACAGCTCCAGCCTTGTGCTTCTTTCACTGATTTAAGGAATTGGGAGGGCTTGCTCCTGCCTCCAGCCTGGCTTGAAAGTTAAAAATTGTGAATTTTGTTACTTTTTGGTAACATTAAGTGCCAAGTGAAACTTTATTTCTCTGGTGGGTAGGAAAATAGTTGCCAGAGGAGGAGACCTGGGTACCTTTCATCAGTGATGAGTTGTAGTAACAGGACTGGACTAAAATGTGACACCAGCTGTGCTGGGTAGGAACAGGACCGGAGGGACTTGTGTCCTCAGAGCTCACTCGCTGCTTTGTTGCTTGGTTTTGAGTGAACCTAAAGCTCTTTTAATGTCAGTTTTTTAAATTAAAAAATTAATATGTTTTCTTCCTGCCCCAAACTTCTTAATACCAGGTCATAGCCATAATGGATTTGGGAGCAGCAAAGGAAAACTCATTTTAGATGGATAAGAGTGCAAATTTGTGTCTGGGAGCTCTGGCTGAATGCTGCACAGGGGAAATGACTGGTATGAAAAAGATTTTGTGAATTTTATTACAGCAAAGCCCTTCTGGCCCTGTGAACGTTCTGCCCAGAGGCAAAGCACAGTGGCACTCCCAGGTGTGCATGTGGGCATGCACAGCCTCTCCTCAGGCTTTGAAGGAGATTTGTGTTTTCAAATGACCCTGTTCTCCTTTGACTTGCTGATACTGTTCATGTTGGTGTGGTGGAGTTGAGTGTCTGCACTGATCTGGAGGTGGCACTGCCCAGCTTGGATAAAATCCCTCATGCTGCTGCTGAGAGCTGCATGGCCAGGCTGGGTTGTGACCTGGGGCATCTCCAGTGCTGGGAATGTTCCACATTTTCATCATCCAGCCAACAGTTTGCTGAGAGCTGGGAGAGCTGTAAGGCTCCTGGCAGGAGCCTGGGTGATTCCTGTGTCCGTGTGAACACAGCCCCAAATCAATACTGCCTTCTCCACAGGCAGTACTGTCTCCTCATGAATTGTTTTAGTTTCTTTTGGTTTTAAGTGACTTTTAACTGATTGGTAGCTCTGCACTTGTGCCTGGAGTTGTGCCACATGGCTGGGGCACTTGAGCAGCTAACTGGGTGCTTCCTGGGGCTTGGTTCTTTGGGAAAGCTGAGCTTGAATTCCAGGGATGTGGCTGGGCAGTGTACCCACCCCCTAGGGGTTTGCTGTGGTCTGTGTTTGTACCCAGCTCACACCATATGGGCTGCAGAGGGAAAACAGTGTCTGTGTCCAGCCTTTCAGGGGACAGTTCCCATCTGTGTCTTCATTGAATTCCTCTGGTTTCCAAATCAGTTCCTGTTGCACCTGCAGCATTTCCTAGGGCCATTCATCCACCATGAGCCCACGTCCTCAGTGCTGAAATAACTGGACGTGGCACTTAGTGCCATGGTCTGGATGATGTGGTGACCAGTCAAAGGTTGGATTTGATCTCAGAGGGCTTTTCTAAACTAAATTGATTCTGTGATCCTTCAACGGGGCACTGTGGTTATGGAAAAGGGTTCCTCTATGCACGGACTTCTTGGGAGTGGTCTGTCGATGGTGAGAGGTGTTTTGCAGGTGCTACTTACTGAGATTCCTCTAAATTTTAGCCTATGTTAATTCAGGGAATATAGATGCTCAGTTTAGGAAATAATTCAATGTGAATCCTTCTCCTTAGGTGGATGAGGTCCAAGTGGTGTAACGTATACTAAACCCTGGATCTGTGGAGAGCTCTGTGTGCTATGCTGCTTGTAGAGAGCCAGTTTTCCTGCCAGGGCAGAAACAATGAAAAAGAAGGAATAAACTTTCTTTTCCCACTTTGTATTTCAGCATGTGTACAGAGTGCACACTTTAATTTACAGGAATTATCCTGTGTTTTTCTGGATGGATTAAAAGTATCTTATGGAATTTGGATAGGATGGGTCTGGCATTACCTTTCAGGTGACACCAGACACCAATGTCCTGAGCACCTGCTGTGCTCTCCTTTACCCTATCCTGGTGCCTGGCACCACTCAATAGCCATTAAGCTGATTGCAACTGAGAAAGCACTTTATCTATTTGCCCTGTGCTACAGCAAGAGGGTTCCTTGCAGGAACAGGGCTGAGGGGTACAGGACACAAATGGGGCTGTTACAGAGCTCAGAACAAGTGAAAAATTGCTCAGTAAAGTCACTCAGTGTTGGGTGAACTGCAAACCTCCCGTTTGCTATCCCTTGGGATTTTTGAGAGTCTGTTTTGAGAGGTTCTGATTTACTTGAAGAGTTGGCAGCTTGACCCTGTTTCAAGCTGGCAGTGTCTCTCTGTGACTGGATGCTGTGAAATTTTCAGGGAATTCCTGCATAAAAGGTGAACAATCAGCTGATTTGTCTTGGCATATTAGCACAGGAGGCAAGTTCTTTGTGTCACTTTGGTGCTCACAGAGCATCCTGCACTCTGCTGGTTGCTGCTGGCAGCCTCCCTCTCCAATAAAAACAGAGCTAAACAGAAAGGAGGAGTGGCCTTGAGTTGAAGCACCAGGTGGCAATTGAAACACTGGTGGCAGTTTCCTCCCCTCATGGGTTTGGCCTTCCCTTTCCATTCCTTTATTCCAAGTGAAGCATGTGGAGGAATCCCTTCATCAGGTATTGGTAGACTTTGCTCAGTCAAACTTGCCAAAAACTGCAGAGCTCACTCAGACGTCAACACTGAGGTGTCCTGGGGTCAGCAGTGCTGTGGGCCTCTGCTGGGGTGCCCAGCCAATGTGCTGGTTAAGGAAACACCTGGAGAAGCTGCCTGCTCTAGAGGAACACCTGCTTATGTTGAGGCTTGTGGCCCTGCTCCCTGTGTGTGATATACTCCCCTGCTCCCACCTGGCTTCCTCTTGCTCACAGCTGTGGCTGTCATGAACAAATCTTTGTATGATTAAAAATTCTGTACATTTTATTTTTCTACTGACACTCCTAATCCTGGTGGTGTTTATCAGTAAATTCTGTAACTTGAGGTGAATGAATGTTGTGTGTTTCTTCTGCAGCATGACAGGGTTTTGCAAATGAGCTGCACTCCTGCTTTGTTTGGGGCCATCTGCACCAGAAATGTTCTGGTTTTGGTAGTAAATGTTGTCTCCAGGAGGAGCTGGACCTGCAACTGCAGCCAGGCACCACAGTCTGAGGTGACATCTCACTGCTGCTCAGTTGTTGGGGACAGGCTTAGCTGTTGTCCCTGTCTCTGAGGGGACATGCTGGGACCCTGCAGCCCTTAGGCTTGGTGCTGACCTGCTCCCAGGCCCTGGGACAGTGGCTTTGCTGGGGCCAGTGTTCAGTCCCTGCACACCACTTGAGCTCTCCTGGGCATGCAGGTGCAGGACCCCACAACTCCCCTGCCTGGCTCTGGCTAATCCCAGGCCAGAGCAGTACCCGCACTGCAGGGCCAGCATTGCTGCTTATTGATGTACAACCTACAGAGCCCGAGACAGGCCAAACAAGTATTTGTAAGAGGGTGAACATTTCCACCGTGCCTTCACTGCTCCTCCAGACTCCCAGAGGAGAGTGCTCCAGGATCAAAACTGGCCTGACAAATTCACATCCCAAGTCATCAGGGTTCCAGGAGGTTTTATTGACAGTAAAAGGTCAACACATTCTCTTGGTTTCCTCGTGTGAGGATGATGGGGGGTCTCAGGTCCTGCGAGAGGGTCTCGAGCCAGGCCATGTAGAGGGAGCTGGGGCAGCGGCCCTTCCTGCCGATGGGCGGAGTGCTGCGGCACAGCAGGGGTGTGAGGCGGGGCCGGCACAGAGCCCCGGCACAGCCCCTTTCTCAGTCCATTGCACGTTATTTCCCTAAAAAGGGACAACACTACATCCACCCCACAGGACCCAGGATGGAGCCCTGGGTGTCTTCCAAGGGCTTTTCCCTGTGGTGCAGCACTGTCTCACCACAGCATTAGGGTGTCTGTGCAGGATCTCCCTGCCCAGGGAGGGGTGAACATCCAGAGGGACCATCTCCTGGGGCAAGAAATGGGTATGAGGGCATTACTGGCACCTACATGGCTATGAGTGCTGCATCCCGTGAGTAATCCAGCAAAATCTCATTCAGCCTCACTTGTCGGAGTGACTGTGGAGCAAACAGCATTGAGAAACCCAAAATAATCCTTTCCAGAAAGACTGAATTTTGTCTAAAAATCAGGAGACCCTTTGCAGGAGCTCCCCTGGCACTGGTGCTACCTTGGCCCTGTTTTTATCGACCTCCTCATCAGAAATCTTCCAGGGACAGCCCTGTCTCATCTCATTCACTGTGGCCTCATCTTTGAAGCCATCGTTCAGCCTGAAGGGAGCGATGAGTTCGTCAAACCTCTTGATGCTGCAACACAAGCAGACAGTGCCGAGGAAGAGGGTCTGGGCAGGTTTGGGGGTGCTGGGGGGGCACAGGGAAGGGGAGGGGGATGGTTACTGCTCTGGCCGGGGTTTCTGGTTGATGTCAGGGAGGATGTGGACCTCATGGAAGCCGAGGCGGAACTTGCTCAGCAGAGAGACAATCCTAATGGAGGGAAAAGGACACATTGTCCCAAAGTTAGCAGAGAACAGTAGCTCTTACAGGGACCTGCCACAGCAGAAAACCCTGCTGCTGGCCTCAGTTTGCACTTTGGGTTTTCTCACTCTGCAGCCACATTGATTTCCAGAGAAATGAGGCAAAGCAGCCAGGTCAGAGCCCACAGATCCCATTATGGCAGAGGTGGGAGGGCTCAGCAGGATGGGAAGCAGCTTGTGTCACCACCCATGCGACAGTGGCAGTGGCCAAGTGGTGCAGTGGCTGCCAGCACTTACGCCTTCCTCTCCTCGTCCATCCTGTTGATCTGCCCGCCGACAAACACCCGGATTTTGCACTTTCCCCACCTCTTCTTGCGCCCCAGGAGGTAGGGGATGAGCAGTGTGAGACCTGTCCCCAAAACACCCAGTGGGAGATGCAGCAGTGACCCCCAGGCTCACCAGTGTTTCCTTGATGCCAAAGGCCAGGGATGCTCTGGCCCCATTTGGCAGGGACTGAGCCTTCCTGGGCATCATGAAGGAGGTGCTGGGCTCACAATATCTGGACAGATGGAAGGTGAAGGTTACCTCCATCATCAAAGAGCCAGTAAATGTCAATGGTCTTCTTGCCCTGCTCGCTCTGGAAGATGGTGCTCGCCTGCTGCTCACTGGCCAAGGTGGTGGGGTCCACTGCTGGGGCAAGAGGGTCCTGGTGTCAGCAAAGGGCACCACCGGCCACAGATTAAAGGCATCACTTCCTCTTGGTCCCAGCCCTGCTCCCCATCAGTGCCAGGACCAACTTACCTGTGCCTGGGGCTGCTCTGCTGCCAGTGCCATTCTTGGGGTGCTCTGCTGCTTCGAATGTGGGGTTAACTAAGGAGGGAGGAGAAGAGCAAGGGCAGCACAGCAGTGCCTCATGTCATCCTCTCCTTTGATCCCAGCACAGTAGTGTTGTCCCGCCAGGACTGTGACCTTTGGGGACATGGTGCTGGCTGGCACATCCCATAACTCCATGTCTCTGTGCATCCATGGCCACCCAAAACCACTTACCATGTGCCTGCAGCACTCGGGAAACATTCAGCCCTTCCTTCATCCGCATTAAGCACACACCGTACTTGAAATCGAACGCGTCGCTGGAAGCAGGGAGGAGAAGGCAGTTAATGGGGGAGGGCACTGTCCAGCTGGACACTGCACATGTGGCTGCAGCTCTCAGTGACTGCAGGGCCACCACCAGATGCCAGTGTCCCGAGAGGCTGAGGAGCCGGCATGGCCGTACTGCAGGATGCCCACGTAGTCCTCCAGGCTCTGTGGAGACGCCGTCTGCCAGTTCCTCTTGTAGCCCAGCACTAAGATGTTAGGTCTCATCTTCCCGAGGCCAGCAGCCTATGGATAGATGTCCCCATGAGACCCCTTTGCAGGGACAGATGGACACAGGTGGTGTCCCACTCCAAGGGGGAGCAACACAAAGGAGCATGCCTGGAGATTGTGGAGGGGGGTCAGAGCTGCCCCAAGCTGTGACAAAGAGGAGGGACCCTGGTGCTGGAAGGCCAATGATGGCTGTACCTGGATGAGCATTTGGACACCACTTCTCAAATCCTCAGCCACCACATCTGTGTAGAAAGCCTTGATCTTCCTCTTCATTAGCCACTTAGTGTGGCCATCTGCCATCAGCTGGGACTCTGGCATCTTCTGCTTCCGTGGTCCCTGCAGGAATCAGGCGCAGAAGCCCCTTCCAAATGGTGGTCTTGCCACCAAGGACTTCTAGCTCCTCTCTCCCCAAATCATTGGCAAGAGATGGATGTAACACTGCACACATGGGAGGTTGCAACCACAGCCAGGAAAACCAGTGAATCCAGGGAATCGACAGCCAGTGCACACAGTCCCAACAGTCCTGTGGGTGCAGATGAGCTGGTTCTTACTGCACCCAATTGCTCTGGAGACTTTAGAGTTGCAGGACCTTCCTGTCCTCTGAACAACTACTTCATCCTTCCAAATCTTCCGCAATCAATTGGTAAAGGAAAGCCATAAGCCCATGGGGACATCCTGATGTTTCAATACTGCTTAACAACTCAGAGAGGCTTCCAGTTGACACATTTCATCATCCAGCAGCACACATTTCAATCTCCACCCTGTGAGCCCACCTGGTACAACTGGATTTCTCAGCCCACCACCCACCAGTGGCCACAGCCCCCAGGAGAAGGAACCAGCCAGCTCCTGCAGGTGACTCACAATCAGCACGTTGCCGCAGAGCATCAGGCTGAGGTTCTTGGTGAAAGTCCCCACAAAATCCACCAGTGCCGGGCGGAAGTTGGGTGGGCCAGTCAGCACCAGGCACTGCGGTCTGCAGGCAGGGGAAAAAGGAAGTGAGGAATGGTACCTTGGAACCATCCAGCCTCTGGAATGAGCCATGTCTGTTCTCCCATGCTTGGCCAGTGGCAACTATAGGGAGCATCTTTAGAATGAGAAAACATTATGTGGCCTGAGGGTCCAGTCTCACTCTTTGGTCTTTTTTATCAGATGACACCAATGTGGCTGTGTCTGCTTGGTACAGTTTTCTACCTTACATGGCACAGACGTGGGATTTTGGAGACAGACACATTTTGCTGTAGCTCCTGGTTGCTGAGGGCCATGGGTCGGATGTGGCCATGGGCACACGGGCACAAAGCCTCCCTAGGTTTACCAGAGACAGGAACTGGCTCTTCCTCTTACTCTCTCTGTGCCCAGCACTGCAATGAGCTGCCCTTGCCTGTAGTTCTTGATGTGCTCATCCACTTCGCTCAGCCCCACTGAGTAGTTGAGGGCCATGTTGTAGGAACTGGCTTGCATGGAGGAGCCCCAGTTGACATCTGCACGGGGAAGAGGGATTAGCAACAGGGCCAGACACCTTCTGGGGCACTGCTGGTGCCAGGTTACCACCACCCACCTGGCTTTTTGTAGAGGACGTATCCCAGGAGGAAGATGACGATGCTGAAGGCAATGAGAGCTGCCCACCAGGTCAGCAGGAACATGATCACCACTGAGACTGCGGCTCCAAAGAGCGCAGCCCACTTGCTGTAATACCGAAAGGAGGGTCGCCAGCCTGCAGGCAAACACACACAGCGGCTGCTGCCGGTTCGGGGAGCCGCACGCGCAGCCGGTGCTGCAGGGCACGGCAGGGTGCGGCACAGCCCACCTGGAGAGTTGGTGATGGAGGCGTGGAAGCAGCTGAAGTTGATGAGGGCGTAGGAGCAGAGGAAGAAGTTGGAGATGATGGGGGCAATGGCATTGAGCTCAGCTGTGGGAGGAGAAGGAGAGTCAGCTGTCAGTGGTGGGGACTGAGGCACCCTGCTGGTGGCAAGCTCTAGGAGGGTACTGGGGCAGCAAGCACCTACCAATGAGGATAAAGCCAATGGCAATGACATAGGTAAGCATGTAGCCACGGATGGGCTCGCTGTTCCTGCCGTAGCCCTTTCCGAAGAAGCCGATGAGAGGATAGAGCTGGTCCTTGCAGAGACACTGCAAGGAGAGACACAGTGGGGACAGCAGGCTTTGCCAGGGACATGGGATGGCAGTGCCGTGGTGGCTCCTGCATCCATAAGAGCAAGGGCCGAACTGGACACGTGCCCTGTGTTGACAGCAGCATTCTCCTTGCCCCAGGGCTGGTCACGGATGCAGAACCCTGCACCAAGGAGCATCACCCACTGCTGAGCTTAGGGAGAGGAGCTGGGGTGTGCAGACACCACCTCCTCACCTGGAAGACTTTGGGGGCTGAGACAAGGCAGGCCAATGCCGAGGAGAGGGTAGCGCCAAAGATCCCTGCTGTAATGAGGGGGCCAAACCCAGACACCATGCTCATGCTCTGCATGAAAACCAGGGGATCAGGAACCCCAGCATCCCTGGTGCACCAGCCTCCACCCCAACCCTGAGGGATTTCCAGCCCCAGGCCCCATCCTGCTGCATTTTCTTTAACATTATCCAGGCAGCAAAGTCCAGCCACATCCAAAAGCCCACTCCCTGGTGTCTTCCTGTTAAAACATGGCTGTTTCAAGAGCATGGGTGCCCCCCAAGATGCCAGGGTGTGCCAGGTTTGCAGCTGCCCCGGAAACCCATCCATGGCAGCACAAACCTGGCCAGGAGCAGTAACAGGGGTTGGTCATGGTTCTGAGCAGTACCTGGTAGTAGTTGCTGAGCCCATATCGACAGCTCTGCTGTTGGGTGCAGGCAGTGAAGTTCCAGCCAAAGCTGCAGGCCAGTCCCTCACAGCCCGGCGAGCCCACGGCCACGCTGTCGTTCAGGCTGCCTGAGGCATCTCGGACCACACAGGCACCTGGGGGGACACACAGGGCTAGAGCAGGGCTGGCACCTCTCCATGGTTTCATGAAGCCCCGCCCCAAATCCCGTTGCCCGTGACAGCTCCAAGGCCCTGCCATGGGGCTGCCCCACTGCACGATGGCTTTGAGCAATGCCATGAACTCCACTGCCCACCCAGGATGACTTTGCCCCCGTGGGGGTAGGAACAAGGTCTGGCACCTGTGGCACTCACACCGGGATGTTGGTGCCAGTGTCCACAGTTTGCTCCTGGCTCCTACCCACCTGCATCCTCCCAGGTCACCCAATCTGAGTGGGGGCCAGCCCACCCACCCAGCCCCTCACCCATTGCACCTGAGAACATGCTGCTTACCAATGGTAGCGGAAAGCACCAGGTAGGACATAGTGGTCCAGAAGATGGCCATCAAGGTGCCCTTGGGGATGGCCACAGCAGGATCCTGCCCAAGGGAGTTGCAGAGATATGTAAGACAGCTTTCCAGCAGCAGTGCTAATGTAGGTAGTTTATTTGTGGCTGCTGTACAAGAGGAATTTTAATTCACTGTATCACAAAGCCACAGAGCATCTCCTGGCTGAGCCCAAAGTTTCCAGAAGAAATAAAGTCTAACGGTTGGATCAAAATGAAAGCCCCAGGTAAAATAGGGCTTGAGCCCTGAGAAACACTGCTTCTGGTTCAGGCAGCAACAGTCACAACCCACCTTCAGGTCACCGGAAATGTTGGCCCCAGCCAGGATGCCGGTTGCTGACGGGAAGAAAATAGAAAACAAGCCAAAGAAGGAGCCTTCAGGTCCACGCCAGTTGGGGACAAAGTTTTGAGCAAAGATATCAGCTGAGGAGGAAGCAGAGGAAAAGCATTGGCTACTTTTTTCCTGGCTAAAGCACCTCAGCACTGGGGGCATAGTGCTGATGGCAGGGACCTTGTGGGAGGGGACACTGTGCTTTTAATTGCATCTCTCAGCAAGGAGCACCTTCCCATAGCAAACAGCTCCCCTAACTGCAGCAAAGAGCCAGGCTCCAGAGATGCACTTGGACCTCCTGAGTGCAACCCCAGCCCGTGGTGGACCCACCTCGGTAGCTGAAGAAGCCCTTTGCTTGCTTCTCAGCGGTGGCTGGGATCACTGTCCCCACCAGGTAGTTTATGAAGGAAACCAAGATGACCAGGAAGAACAGTATCTGTGCCTGCCAGACCAGAAAGAGCCAGCTGAAGGATTGGGCACAGAAAGAGTGAAGAGCCCATTAGGAGAAACCCATGCCCATTTTTGGGGAACTCCAGGTGTCCTCTGCTCCTCAGATGCCTGAGGGGCAGCAGGGACAGCTCTTATCAGGCCAAGAGAAAAATGTGAGCAGGAGTGAGGGTTACCTTGGCCTCCCATTCCATGCCAGCCAGGGAGATGCCCAGCAGCACCGTCACAGTGATGACCCCAATGATTCGGATGTCATTGGTGGGGTCCACGATGAGGGAATTGTGCTCCTGGGGAAGGGGAACTATTCACAATATGGAAATAACCCTCTTCCTTACCAAACCACTGGTTTTTCCATGAGTTTTAGCAGCCACTCTTTGATTATCAGTGGTCCAACGATAACACAAATATTGATAATCAACACAGGTTGTGCAAGGAGAAGGTGGGGATGAAGGGGTAGGGGGTCTGTTGGGACCCAGAGGACACAGAGCTGCTTTCTTACCTGCAGCAGGTCCCGGACAGTTTCGGCGAAGCCCACGGTGTGCATGGCCACGGCCACCGCGTTTGCAAAGGCAAAGATCAGCCCAATGGAGCCGCCCAGCTCTGGCCCGAGGCTCCGCGAGATGAGGAAGTAGGTGCCTCCTGAGGCAGGGAACACCCCATGGCATTACTGCTTCCTCTGCGTTTTTGGGGTCCCCCCACACCTCACAGCCCATGCCAGGAGCTCACATCCACGGGGCAGCTCCAGGATAAAGGAGTGGCTGGGAGGGAACACATTACCTGACTTCACTTTGCCATTGGTGGATATGGCAGAGATGGACAAGCCGGTTATGGTGGTCACTGTCACAGACATGAGGATGATGAGCCATGTTAGGGCTGCGGGAAAAGGACATTGCTTCACTCCTGTATCCCCCAGCCCCACAGCCTTCCCTAGGAGTCCCACCACCCCCCGGGTGTTTGGGTGATGATGGTACCAGTGCCACTGTCTGGCCCACGGTGAACCGCAGCACCCACCGATTCCTGCCTGGGCGGTGATCCAGGGCAAGCGCAAGTAGAGGATAACTCCCCAAATGTTCAGCATGCAGCGAATCTGGGGGGGACAGAGGGGAACTGGCCATCAGGGAATTGACACCTGGGGTGGCCAAACCATGACAGCTCTGCTGCTCCTCAGAGAAAACCATCCCACCAAGGAGGGCAGGGAATTGCTCAGAGCACACGTGCTTGCAAAAATATTTGGGAAAAATGCAATGAAAATAAAATGCTTACAGGGTAGGAGGGCAGGAGGATGCTCTGTGGGGGATGGGTCACACTCACCATGACGCCCTTCACCCATCCAAAGCGGACAGGTTCTGGCACGGAATCTCTGCCTGGCTCCCCTTCTGCCTCCTCCAGCCCAGCCTCCGGCCCGGCCTCTGGCAGGCCATTGCTCTGCTGCAGATCAGACACGGGCATGCGAAGGCGGCCCGGGTCAGGCTGTGGGACAAGGGGAAGAGGTGAGGGTGGATTTCAGGCAGCTGTCCCTGGAGGCAATGCTCTGGTTGAGCACACAGCTGGAAACAGCTGGATTCTCTGGCTTCTCCCAGGGCCTTCTTGGGGATGTGCAGTTGGCACAGCACCAGTTATGGCACCAAGAGGCAGGAGACACAGTGACCCACCACAGACACATCGCAGGGACCAACAGCACGGCCAGTGGATGCCGGAGATGCTGTGGGTACAGCAAAACCCCGTTACCTTGAGGATGGAGTGCAGGTCAGCCAGCGAGGGCCTGCCTTTCCTGGGGTCGCCCACCCCCTTGCTGTTGGCATAGTGCTCGTAGGCTGGCACCACATCCACCGTGTTGTAGCCGAAGGTCCTGGTGCAGAGGGTGCTGCTGGACAGGTGGGTGGGCTGGATGCTGTCGCAGCTGGACCCCTCGGTGGGTGTGTAGGGACCCCGGCCCCCCTCCTCCACGCCCAGGAGGGTGCTGATGGTGAAGCGGCCACTGCAGCGGGCTGGGGGCAGATCTGGGATGGGCAGCTCGGCCATTGCCCCTGTCCAGGAGCCTGCCAGGTGGGGGACAGGGTGGAGAGGGGCTTGCCGGCTTTATACCCCGTAAAACCGGAGCGAGGTGACCGGCACACACCCACCACTGATGCTAATAGAGGAAAGGAATCAGCTTAAACCACCCCGAGCTGGTCAGGGGGAAAAAAATAGCTGGAAGGGATACCAAAACCACCATAATGGGCATCACTGCCTCCCAGCGCTCGATGGGGGCAGCGATAACAGATTTGAGATTAAGTCCCAAGGACAGATCAGCAGAGAAATGCAGCGCTGAGTTTGCCTTCGGCCCCAACCCAGGAACATTCAGTTCCCACAGGGATTTATTATGGAAAAAGGGAGCAAGACTCCCACGCACCCTCGCCCTTCCCTGGGATACTGCCCCAGACCCGTCAGATCTCGTAAATCATCTTGGCTGGTCTCCAAGATGCTGCCTGTGGCATTGAGCTGGGCCGGATGTGGGGAGGGGAATGGCGCCTTTATCTCACAGTGAAACCTGGCAGAAGGGGGGAGCATGACACCAAGGGATCTGAGGGATGCCCCTGCTGGACTCGGATTCCAGGGGGCTGGAAAAGCCAGGGTGCACAGGGCGGTGTAAGTCTCTCTGTGCTTGTCCAGGGCCAGGAGCTGGCAGCTCTCAGTACCAGGCAGCAGAGATGCCCATGGTCCCACAGCCCCCTTCCCCTCCTGACCCAGGGACAGGATACCACTGAGCACCCAGGGCTCAGAATTGCCTCCAGTCCCATCCCTGAATTAATAAGCCACTTAAACCCTTGCTCCTGTCACACAAAACATGAGGTGAAGCTCTGTGCCTGTAACCCCACAGCCACAGCAGGTGAGGACAGGGGGAGGGATGGGTGCCTGTTACACCCTGCAGCCCCTGTCACATGTGCCACGAAAGCAGTTACAGATAAGATCAGCAAAGACAGCAAACAAGGCCGGCAATAAAATTCGAGGGCAGCCCATTGGAATTTCAGCTCTGTGTGGCTTTGCAAGTTAATGGAAAATTGGGCCTGCCTGCCCTGCTGCCTCTGGCTCTCTCTGCATTCACACACAAATTGTGACCTGATTTTTGAGGACTTGCTCCAGCCCCCTTGTTTGTGCGAGGTCAGAGGGCCGTGATCACCTAAGTCCCGCTCAGCCTCTTACCCAGAAAGCTGAGGGCAGGCAGCCTGATCTGCATCCGTGCTCAGCCCTCACAGCACTGCAGAGCACCTCGGAGCCTGGAGAGCACAGACAAGGGTGAGGTGGGGACGAGGAAAGCCTCACCGCAGCACTTCATGCAACACCCTCCACAAAGTGGACACCAGCTTCCTCTCACAACAGATGCACCAGCAGACTCACACCCAGCAGAAATGGCTTTATTTCATTGTTTCATCAAAACCGCTAACTTGCCCCAAACAGCACAAATCAGTCTCTTAGAGGAGGGGTCTGTTAAACACAGCACGGTCAGAGATGCTCCCGAAGAGACAGGAGGGCTCCAGAGGCAGGCGAAGAGCGAAGCGAGTGGTATGATGCAACCCTGGTGTAGTGAAATAGCCGGATTGTAGGAAGCGCTTGTCGTCGGCCTGATTCACAACACCAGCTGCAGCAACAATACCGGGGCCGAGCGGCGCTGGGAGCTGCGGGCAGGGCGGGGAGCTCTGCAGCACCTCCCTCCAGTCCCTCCACTCACAGGGAAGAGGTGCCAAGTTCTTTCTGCAGGGCTTTCCCTCACTTCCAGCCGATCCCCCAGTTTGTTCTGGATATTAAATGCATCAAATGAACCCAAAATCGAGTTAAGCAGAGCATGGTGCAGTGCATTACACAGCTTCTTCTAAAGACTGCCAAAGTGTTATATTCCAACAGGCTTTAATGAGGCTTTAATTGACCTGTTTCCATCCCTTTGGAAGAGAGAACCTACCGCCCTGAGTGACACAGGACACACAAACGATGCAGGGGCTCAGCACTGCAAACCCACCGTGCAGAGCAGACTCAATTTCTCAGCACCACAGCAAAGGAAGCCTGGGAAGAGAAAAGAGATTATTCAGCCACCTGCCAGTAACTTTTCTCAGTGGGAACACAGAGGTCATCTCCCATCTATCTCTTCCAGACACCATTTCCATCCTTCCACCCCACAGAGAAAGAAGACAAAAATGGTGGTACAGGGACATGAATAGAGGCAGTATTTGAGTACTGTCCCACTCCAGGGACACAGCACGGGAATTAACAGCATCCCCTCACTTCTTCCAGGCTGGAAGGAAAACATTTTGCTTCTTTGAGAGGCTGGGGTGACAAGGGCTGGGAGAGTAACAAAACCAAAAGAAGTTCATTGAATTAACTTCTTCTGAACACAATTCCTTCAGGTCCTGTGAGGAACAAGTTCCAAGCAATGTCTTAGACAAATGCAGTAGTAGTAGAAAATGGTGGTGAACAGAGAAGCTACCTCATTTAGCAGGTGCACCCTGAGGTGGTTTCCAGAGGGTCTGGAAACATAACAAAAAAATCAGATTTAGATGCAGAATCTGCATTCAGCAGGGAAATCCAAGACAAGGCAGAGAAGCAGGAATGTAACCCATAGGCATTACCCTGACCATGACCAGCATACTCTGGGGTAATGGTGAAAATACTTAAAAGGATTGGTTTTGTTGTCTGGACTAGAAAAACCTCAGAGAGACAGCTGAGAAGACAAGACCCACTGACACCAGCTTTCTGACAGTGTTTAGGGGGCCCTTGAGGCACATTTCAGCAGTGCAGTTCCCACAGAATCTGACTGTCTTCCCTTAGCTCATTTTTTACCAGGTTAACCCTGGGCAGAACTTTAACTAATTTTTTCCCTACTGGACAGGTAACATAGAGCAGAAGTTTACAGTGAGTATTTCTAGATTTCCCTGCAACTCCCCTGTAAATCCAGACCTTGGTCCTTGGAGGAGGTGCAGTCTGTAAAGCTTTAGGAGCTGCTGTGCTGGTATTGCAGCATGTGTGGATGTTTCAGAACCACAGAGCCATGCAAACTGCAGGACACAGACGTGGAGACTGCCTCCCTCTGCTGCATCTACATCAGAACAAGCCTATCATATGCTCTCACAGCAAACACCTTTTCACTTTTTCCTCTAATCTCCTGCAGCAACACAAGCTTCAGCTGTGTTTGACTCAAACTAATGAGTCACCCTTCAGATGCATCTCATCTACCTGGAGGATCTTTAATGCCAGGGATTAGTCTCACAGTAGGAAAAAAGCAGATGGAATCATCCTAAACCTACACTGTGCTTGCTTTGTGTATAAAGAGCAGAGCTCCACTGACTTAGAAAAGATTTGCCCATTTTTACTCAGAATGAATTCAGCTCAGATGAACATCCCTGGCTCTGCTGCACACTGTGCACTACTTACTTTACTCCCTGTTGTAAAGGGAGTGCATGGTGGCACCACCTTTGAACAGGCTATACCAAACACAACACATTCGTTTAGTGACACCACAAAAAACCCTTCCAGCACATAAGCTATTTAGAAAAGGCTAAGCTTGTAAATTAGCAAAGTCAGAGCATGATGATGCAAAACCTGAGGGAGCAGAAGCTGGTTGTTCTCTCCAGCAGAATAAGCATGAGGTGGAGGGAAAACAGGGACATCTGGAAAACCATGGGGGTGCCTTATTCAGCAAAGCACCAGTACATGCATCAACATCTACCTCAAAGCAACAAAGCCCTTGAAGTCAGGCAGAGGAGTCGGGTTTGCCAGAGCCAGGCTCAGACACTGAGCTGGAATCTGCCACTCTGGGGAATGTGGGAAGATGGATGGGATGTAACAATCACCACCTGCACAAACCTAAGAAGAAATCACAGGGCAATCAACAAGTAATAAATTAACTCCAAATATCTGTGGCACCTTCTGTTATACCCACAATCTCTTATCTTGACTGAATTGGGACTGGTCTTACCTTTTCAGGGTCAGTCTTGCGACTTGGACTCCATGGGGTTTATTTCCCATCCGTCCATCACAGAAGGATCATCTTGGATATTGAAAGCATGAAATAATTCAGTTTCTGATTGGCTTAAAAAGGGACCAAAGGCTGGAGTCACAACCACTGGGCACAAAGGGAGCAAACTATATACAGACATCAACTTTTCCTTTTACCAATACCCAAGAAGGCTGATAAGCACCAGAAAGCACCTGCTATAGCCTCCTCAAAGGGCAGATACAGGAAAGGGTAAAGTACTGGTTTATAGAAGGTCCCCAAGCTGACCACTGGACATCAGAACATGCCAGTGAGGCAGCATGATAGCTCTCCTGAGCAGGAGATGGGCAAGAGACAGGAGAACAAAGTCCTGAAATGGCAGCAGTAAGAGCTGAGCCCCAAAGGACTTCTGTCCCTGCATGAATGGCAGATCAGGGAGAGGGAGTTAACAGTAGGGAAGGTGGCCCTCACCCTTCCCAGAGTCCAGTAAACATTGTCCCTCTCTTGCTCAGGTCAACAGTTGCCTGAGGACAGGTGCAGACTTGCCAGACTCTCTGTATGGGAGGTGGTTTGATGCTGGGAGTAACTCAGGGACAGGGGCTGTGCACCAGCAAGGAAAACACAGAAGCAGGGTCATCCTGCAGGACATATGTGGGGCAGCCCTGGCCCCACCACGACTGTCCACATAACAACAGGCAAGGTGCCTGTTCTCTAGGGAATGGCATCAAATCTTACCTGAGATATGCCAAGAAGCATTTCCACACAAATATGCCAGAAACGTTAATAGCCAATACAGCTTTCCACACTCACCTGTTGACAAGTTTGTTAAGCAATTCTACCCCACTCCCACCCCCAATTAACTCCTTGGTAACTCACCAACGCCCCTTTACTTGCAGGGTGTTGTCCAGGTCTCTCTCAGCCTTCAGTTGGGACAATCCTGGCCATGCTACAGGAGCACTCCGTGCTGTACACAATCCCTAGCTCTATCCTCTGAGAACCCAGCAGCTGGTTTGCTAATGCTGAGAGACTTGGATTGGGGTGGCTGGCAAGCCCTTTGCTTCCTGTCCAAAAGGTGGACAAAACTTATGCTACAGCATTTCTGGTGAAAAAAGTAATTGAAAAATTGTCATCATGTCAGTCAGATATTTCTCCATCCCAGTAAACTAAGACATTGCAAAATGGAGATGAATTCTCTCCCATGATGGCTATTAACATACAAAGGCTGAAATCAGCCCCTACATTTTGCTGCCTGGTTTGCATTCCAAACTCCACATATCCCAGTAACACAAGAGGGTGAGACAGCGGCAGGGGAGCAGCAGGATAACCACCAACATTCCTCCCATTTTTTTTCAAAGATAGGCAGTTATATTAAAAATAAAAGTTTCTACTGTAACATGCTCCTTGGGCTTTCACTCTTATTTAATTGTAGCTCAAAACATTTAAAGGCAACCATTTTTCAAGCCCCTTGCTTTTGTAGGGCTCAGGTTTCCTGCTAAACCAACAGTAATATCCACCCACACCCAACACACCCACACCTGGGCCTCTCTGATTCAGCTTCCTCCTCAACTTCTGGTGAACTCAACAGGGGCCCACTTGGAACGCAACCGACTCAAAACTCATGTTTTGCTAACAATAAACTCCTACCAAAATATACCTGTTTCCAACCCAGCTGCTCCTGCAAAAGCTTCAGCAGAGCTCCAGGGCTGTGAGCACCTGGTTCAGCATGGAGGGGTCTGTGCAGCACACAGAGCTCACCAGCACTGCAGCAGCACATGCGCCACACGAGACAACAGGATGGACTGATGGCAGTGTCACAGGGGTAGGTGGGGCATCAGACACATTTTCAACACTTAACATGCATTCAAAACCCCCTAACGTTTCTCAGCTGTAAGTTCATTAAGCAATAAATCAAAGTTTTCTTCTCCACTTCCACTTCTGCTATAAAATTCCATATTTGTGTCCCTACTCCACAGCTATGACCTCTTTTTCTGCACAGCCTATTAACTACTTAAGAATAAATTTCTAAATGCAAACCAACTGAAAATAAAATTAATAAAAACATAAAAACACAAGAATCAGTGAAAATGAAAATGTCAAAAACAAATATCAAAACCAAAGAAATTTATTTCCATCAACAAAAATACAGAATACAAAATGACACTGGTCCCATGGGCCCCCTGAACGTACTAAAGACAGGCACAGGCTGCTGCAAGCCCAGGCAAAGCTGCTCTGCTAATTCATAAGGATCTCCATTTGCACCAGTCTTGCGTTCGTGTCTCCCGATGTTCTGTATGGGATCATCCCAGCAAACATTATCAGTGCACGAGCTTGGGACTGAAGTTGCTAAAAAACCAGAAAAACAAAGTACAGTTACTTTAGTATCAAAAGAAGAAATACAATGATACAATACTCTTCAAATGAGCACATGTAATCTTTATTTCTCAGAGCTGATCTCTGGAAAAGGAGTCTCTGCATTTTGACGAAAATCCAATTGTTCCCTTTTGCAACTATTAAAAGCATGTCAAGTGACCCTTTTGCTTAAAAAATAATCCCATTTATTTGAAAATATCCAAGAAAAAACATTTTCAGTAATGTAGGGCATTGCTGTACTGCAGCAATCTTGTAATTTCTGCATGAAGTGGGCTTTTCCAGGGCAACAGGATTCCGTCCCACCTTGCAAAACATAAAGTTGATCCTGCTGAAATGCAGCATTAATATTCTCAAAGCAGAAGCACTAGAATCAGAGATGCCACACACACCTAGAGATCTCCAGCATCACCTGCAACATACCCATCTCCTCAAAGGCTCTTCCTGCCAATAACACAAGGAAAGCAGAGGCACCAACCCCACTCAGACCTTCATCCAAAGCAAGCAAACCCCTTCTTGCACACCAGACGACTACAGAACAGCTAAAGGAATTCAAGAGTAATTTGTTTCATTTGTTAAAACTGTTATTAAAGTAAAAGGAAAGTCATTCCTATAACTGGTAGGAGAGAGAATACAGAAAACCCAAATCTTTGTAGAAAACTGTTCAGACTGCTTTGATTGCTAACAGGTGTTTCTTCTTAAATATTAAGCATCTCAAAATTACTGTACTAGAAGATCCCACTGTTCAAATCCTGCTTTCACCTACTGACTGCAGGGAAAGCCAAAGGTTTTTAGGTTGCTGTTGGCACGTGGGTGGTAAATCTGATAGCAGGAACTTACAAACTGAGAAGTAACCGAAGCCCATTCCACGGCTGAGAACTGTTACAAAACCATCCCTGATGCCTCTTTGGCCAATTCCATCCCATCCCTTTTCAGGGTGACATTAAACCAGTCTGTTATTCAACAGCCGCAGAGAAGCTTTGGAGGCTGATAATGGAAAAGCCGGGAGAGTTTTCCCTAGACTGACCTCATTGCTAACATCTCCCAGGACAATTTCCCTCCCAAGCTGTCAGTTACCACCAGTGGACTGGCAACTTGACAAGGTGGCCTGGAAATCACTCATTCTGTTCCAGTCACCGTCTCCCAGCCTGCTCCCAAATCTGTTACACACTGAGGCCGTGTATGTTTGAGCTGCTGCTGCTTTTCAGTGGAGGTAGATACAGGTGGTAGATGAAAAAAAAAAAGCACGTCAAGGTATCTGAGTTTGGAGTTAAAGTATTAAGAGGAAAAAACTCTCACCATGACTAAGAAGGGCTGAGGAGCAGTGAGACACTGTTCTCTTTACCTTTACAGCAGCAATGATACCAGAGCTGGTCTATTTTTAAAAATCAAAACAATACTTTGGGAAGAACAAACAGAGGTTTGCAGAGGTTAAGAGTGGCCTGGAGGTCTAGATGTTCTATTGGCTGTAATTACTTAATGAACGTTAGAGTCACTTGCAATTTCAAGTAAGACCATATATAATAAAGAAAAAAGTAATTCCATTCCATTCATGACCTAATTTTGCCAAGATAATGCCCTGGGGCTGCTCCAGTGAGTTCACCACCCCTGACTGGGGCGAGGAGCCTATGACACTGCTGTCATACACTCACAGCATCTGGGTCAGGGCTGCCACCACAGCCATGGTTTCTAGCACTGCAGGCTGGGCTCCCAGCAATCTTTGCCTGAAATCTGACAAAATGGATCAGGCCAAGTGGGACAGAACTTAGTTCCCTCATTCCCAAAACTAATTAATTATATACATAAAAGAAAAAATACTCAAAACACAGTTTGGGAGATTTCATTCTGAAATAAACACAATACAGAAATGCCAGCTCTGACCCCAAACCTGATCTTTTCTAAGTAAAGTCCAGTCCACCTCCAAAGTGGGACAGGAGATGTTTAACAGAGAGCATTATTGGGTTCAGGGGGTGCTCCAGCAGTACTCCTCTCCATCCTGCCCGTGCTGCCAGGTCCATGCTGCTCCTGCTGAAGTCCCACACACAGCAGCAGGATCTCTCTCAGGGTGGTTGGCACAGCAGTGCTTGGAACCAGAGGACAAATTCAAGGGCTCTGATTTCCTCTCTAGGGGATGCTGTTCCCTGCTACGTAGAAAGCCTCAGAGTTACAAACAGCAACTATCTTTTCTTTTGATGAACAGAGGGATCTGAATCTGCCTGTTCTGACATATCTAAAGAAAAGCCAGGGATTTCAAAGACGTATTCAATGAAAGGTAATTTTTCACTTGCATTGTCTACTGGGCAATGTGCCAGGATTGTTAAAGCTTCTGAAAGGGCCTGATTTCCCCATAAATTTGCTTCCCCAGAGAATATGGAAATGCTGCCCTTCTCCCAGGGAAGTTCAGGAGACAAATTCTTGTCATGCACAGCCTGCTGAAGCTTATGTCTGCCATCTCTGTACAGGTGAATGAGATTTTGCTGAAGAAACACTTCTCTCCTCACATCTGTAATGCCCTCATTTCTTCACACCAAAATTGCCTGAGCTGCCTCCCAACTGAAACAACCTAAATTCGCTGCTCCTGCAGTCTTGAAAGAAATTCTTCAGGGTAAGAAGAAAAGGGCAACACATGTTAAAGCCATTCTTACCCTACCTTGAATGTGCCCATGCCTGGTATTTTTTTTTGCACATGCAAATCTTTAGGCAGACAGGAGCTACAGGGCGGTAGGTTTTTTCTCTTGCTAATCCTACATTAGCAGATTTATGCTCCCTTGGGACACTCCATTCACATAGCTGTTCTCTTGTCCCCTCCCTGACAGCAGAGGCAGTGGACACTTGTCCCCTCGGATGGCAAAGCACAGCTTGTACTACACACAGCAGCCAGAGATCTGTGACTCAGAAACCCCGTGCTCCCAACATCACTGACACCCTGCTGCCATGAGATCCCATCACAAGGCCTGAAACTTGACTAACAAAACTTGAAGCCTGAAATAAAAAAAACTGTTAAAGGTTTTTAGCAAGGTACCTTATCAGTTCATGTCCACAACTATGATAGCACCAGAGTGCAGAGCACGTTTATGAAGCTGTGTTCACAGAGAGCCCATTGTGGATATGATACAGTATCATGGTGGCCTCCTTCCACACAAACCTCTGCCAGCAAAGCTGCTAATCCCATCTCCAACCAGCCCATGGTATTCATCCTGAGCTGAAACCTGACAAAACTCCATCCCTATGGAGATGCCAAATCCTTCCACTTGAGGCATAAGACTGAAATCACAAAATAAATCAAAACAAACAGCTCACTTGGAAAGCAAGGAGCTAAGGCACTCAGTGCCACCCTTGTGAAGACACACAGCAAGTAACAGGTTGTGTTAGCCTGGGACTTCTTCACACATGCAGAGTTTAAGGTGGGAGAACCCCAGCAGTGTGTACCCTTCTCCAGTGCTGCTGATCTAGAGAACAAGCACTCCTGTGAGGCAGGATCCTGTAGCTCTCACAGGCTGTACCCCAAAGACAAAAGCTGTACCATTACCTGAGCCTTTTATTTTTCTGTGTAATTTATAAATGCTACTAAGACTTTTACCAATATTATAATTTACAGATCAAAGGCACTTCTGCAGCTGACTAAAGCCTGGAATAAAGTTGGCTATGGCCCAAGTTGTTTTTTTCACTCTCAAAAGGAGTTGATATTTATTTTCTAATCTGTTAAGACAGGATGAATGGTTTGGCCTTGGTTTCAAGTGCCTGCAGAAGCTTTAACTTAGTAGAGTTACAAGGCCAAACCTAGCTGGAATTAAGCTGTGAACCCTCCTGCTCAACCCCACACACTGGCAGGTGAGTGCTCACAAATTTGGCTGTGCCATTTAAATGCTGCCTATTCTGCAGCTTGCTGGAGGTGGAGGCTCCCATCAGTGGCTTGGGGAAATGCCTCTGCACCAGCTTGAGCAGTGAAGTCAAACCCACTGCTGTCATGCATTTCAACAGCAGCCAGACCAAGCACTGCTGCAAGCTGCCCACTCCCTGCAGGGGCAGCAGAACAATGCTGGTGCTCACCAAGGGGATGTGCTTGCGCATCTTAGTGTTTCACCTGGAAAATGTTTGCCTGCATCACTACAGAAGCAAGCTGAGGGGAAGAGTCAAGGAAGGCCTTCCCACCAGAAATGGGCACTTACTCAAATGAACGGAGTGGCAATCAAGTTTTTAAAAAGCAACAGCTCAGTTGTCAAGGCAGCAACATCAACCATCCTGGAGACGCTGCACTTTGCTGCACTATCTAAGGGCTTTACTTTCTTTGCTTTATTATCTAAGATTCCACTAAGAAGCAAGTTTTTGCTTGCTAGGAGGTGAATATAGATGTAATATCTCCATTAGCTCAATGTCATTTAAAGCAATATCACAGACTCAGAATGGCTTAGGCTGAAAGGGACCTTAAAGATCACCCAGTTCTAACCTTTCTTTACACAAGCTGAAGGCATCAGCTTGAGACTAAGTAACTGGACAAGCTCAGTAGACCAAGACTCTAAGTAACTGAGCAAGCCAAACCCAAGACCATTAGAGATTCACAGTTACTTGAAGCCCAGTCTCTTGAAACCAGCAGAATAGGATATAGGAAAACTTGTCAGGCAGTGAGGATTATATTCTTACCGAATCTCTGTCTTCCATTACCCGCTGGGGTCTGGCAGGAGTAGTTGGGCTTGTGCCTTTCATCCTCTTATACTTGGTGAATAAAATATTCATGGTTGCAAGCAGGACTTCAGATAAATTGTGTTTGATCTACACAAAGGAGGGGGAAAAGAAAGACACATTGCAGCAAAAGCAGGTTGACAGAACCATGAGCCTTACTATACAGATTCCTGTAACAGTCATAGGTGTAATGGTTACCCCTGCTTTGACTGCACCATCCAGCAGAAACACTGCCCAGAGCTTTGAGACAGACACGCCTAATGGCTGCACTTTCATGTCTGATAGCAGCAGGTCAGATAAAACCCCCAAAGCACCCACATACACACGAGTGCCTAAAAAAGAAGTGTCACCCTGCAGTTAAAACAGTTCAAGAGCAGTAACAGCTTTCACTATGCTTCATTTGCTAATATGTGCACAAACCCATTAATTCCTGCAATTTAGAGGGAAGGAAACAAACACCCTACAAATGCTTAGTGACCATTAAAGCACAGAACTAAGTCACCAGCAAGTTAAAAGTTTTCAGTATTCTGAATTCTTGAATGAAACTCAGTAAGTTCAGGGAGCCTCACATCTGCAGATACCTTCTTCAAAATGGAGACAGGATTTCTGGGTAGTGAATTCTAATGCTTAAAAGAGCAGCACTAAGAAGAAAAAGTCGCAAGCTGAGAATCTACTTGTATGAAATCAAAATAATCTCATCCTTTTTCTCTGCTAGAGAATAAGAATGATGAGATGACAAGGTTTTAAGATTCTTTTAACAAAGCAAAAGGCTTTAGGAAGCTAAACCCAAGACATTACTTACTTCATCGCTAAAATTCCGGAATGCAGTGACTCTCTCCTTGACGCAATCTTGGCTAAGAGGTACAAGCTTCAGGCGTTCAATAATCTTCAAAAAGGAAAGCAGGAATCAGGACAGACAATCAGCATTCTATGTACCATATATTAATAAAGTGTGTTTTTGAAATGTAAATGAAATGCTTCTGTTTCCATTCAAGAGAAATAATTTCATTCTCATTTACTGGTTTATCTCCTCACTTTGTTGAGCAGCAGGAGTATTTTGTTCAATGTCTACTAAAAAGCTCCAGGAAAATCATCCTGTTTATCAAGCAACAGGGAAGAAACACCTTTTTAAATTCCTACAATATTGCAGTCCCTTCTAACTCATTAAATACAATTTTTAAGGTGATGTTATTTGAGACATTCTGGGCTTTCAAGGGCATTAGGAAGGCTATACTTCAAATAGAACTCTTGAAACTTACATCAAAGGCCCTGTCAACGTGACCAGCATGATATTCATCAAAAAACGTGATTAAGTCTAGCAGAAGGTAGAACGTGGAGTCAATAGATTTCTTTGCACTTATCCCCTGCGCTTTGTACCTGAAAGAAATTGTGTTACAATTTTATTGTGCAAAATGGCAACCGTTTATAATTGTGCCCTTCCAATTCTTGGAGCTGGAGACATCAAACTCAAGGACAGAGGGCATTTAACAAAGGACAGCTTTCATTTTCCTTAACCAGGAGGCAGAATTTTCACAGGCTGTGGCTTTTCAGAAACATTGTTAATCACTTCCAGTTTTGCATCAAATCCAGCATTTGTTTCCTTTAAAATGTTTACATTTCCCACATTCACGGGGAAACAGTGCCAGGCAGCAGAGACCTGCAAGGCAAGCTCTGCACCAGCATGTTTAAAACCCTGTTTTACAGCAGACAATCCCCCAGCACAACTGCCTGCTTCAGGCAAGAAGCTAAGACTTAAAAGATGGATTAAGAGCTCCTGCACGCTCTTGGGAGCTACACTGGCTATGGGATGAACTGGAGAGCTGTCTGCTCTCACTCCTAACTGCATGAGGGCACAAAGCAGCTGTTTCCCAGGGGTGGTGCTGCAGATGAGCCATGTAGCCTCTCGGCCGTTTTGCTGGGTGTCTCCCCTGCTCCACAAGAACACACAGGAGGAATGCTGCATCCCTACAGCACTGTCATCAGGACAGTATACAAGGAAAAGCCCTGTCTTACATTCAACTGGCAAGAAGATGTGCTAGTCAGAACTGCTCTGGCTTTGCAATTGCCCAGGTTTGCAGCTGTGAAGTGGCATTATTGCACAGCAGTATTTAGTGCTTTTAGACAGATCAAAGCATGTAGCAAACCAGAAAGGCCCATTACAGCCTTTCCTGAAGCTTTAACTCAAGCCATAGATTTAATTCTCTTTAATGTCTGCCACCAAATCAGTCTCTCACTAAGTCAATATGGCACCAATTTTCACTTGATCCCAGCCTGCCTAAATGAACAAAAGGCTGACTAGAAGGAGTGAGTGGCAAATGCCACTTGTCAAAAGAAGAAAGGCAAAGGCCTCTGACAGAAATCAATACATTTCTGTATTTGTCATCCCAATTTCAAAGTGCCAGCAAGTGGGCTTGGTTTATTTTTACTCTCTCTGCAGCTCAATGGTTGATAAAAACCAGCAAGGCATTTCTCACAG
This sequence comes from Hylia prasina, assembly GCA_013397195.1. Taxonomy (NCBI): domain Eukaryota; kingdom Metazoa; phylum Chordata; class Aves; order Passeriformes; family Sylviidae; genus Hylia; species Hylia prasina. The sequence goes on along the minus strand of VYXD01001719.1, from coordinate 496,645 downwards.
GTATTCACATTTTCCTCTAGTAAAATACAGGAATTGTCCCTGGCAATCACTATGCCAAGATGCACCAAAAGGTGATGATTTTAAAAAATTATGGACATATTTTGCAACTACAGCTTTTCAGAATCAGGGTATTCCTAACTTCTAGCTGCTAATGAATCTTGAGCACTGATATCTCCCAAGCACATACCCTAATTCGTATACAGCAGGGGACATTCCTTTCAGTTGCTTCCTTTCCTTTCTGGACACCACAGTACTTGGCTAATATAACAGGCTGTGGAATGAGGTCCACTGCTTGCATTAGCCATACACAGTTCATCCTAAATACTTCCTTTTTAGCTTTCATTAAAGCACCAGTTCTCAGACATCTACTGAACTATTGTTACAACTCAGAATTACTGGGTTTGTAGCTCTCTGAGTGCTATTTCAAACAAGTAAATTGCATGCAATGATTCAGTGACTGTTACAATATTTTGCTTTCAATCAATACAAAACATACAATGAATGATATTTATTGCTCCTTAACAGACTCCATCTCCAGCTGGCAATCCTGATTCACCTACAGATAAAACTTCTTGCTAAATTTACCTGACCTGCCCCTGAAGACTTCTGGTTTCAGTACTGCAAGCCATCATGAGCAGGACAGGGTCAATTCTGACCTCTTCTTTGTCTTTCTAAATATACTGCTGTGGATGCCACAGTCCAGCCTGCAGAAACAATGTCAGGAACTAACACCCACAGCACTGGCAGTCCCAGGTCATGTCGAGGTGAATCACTCAGTCCTGCCCTTACTTGAGTCTTACCTCTCAGCAATGGAATGGGCCATGTTCTTCAACCGCTCCTTGTTTGACTGCGGAGTGCTGATCTGGGGAACAACTGGACTAAGGAGCTTGTTCATCAGTTCTAAAACTTTGTCAGGGTTCTGTTGGCATTAAAATTACACAAATAAAAGGAGCATGATGGAACATGGTGTCTTAATCTCAGTGAAAAACCAGAAAATTCTCACGCAGTGGTGTCTACTGCAAGCCCAGAGCCACTTCCCTCCCACAAAGAGTAAAGATCATACTAGCTATAAGCAACATAATGCTGCTGATCGCAAGAAAAAGCATTTCCCCCTAGTTTTTCTCTAAAATGGTAGTTATGATTGTATCCACTTTTATTCTAAAAGGAAAGAAGAGTACTCAGTATAAAGACTGACTATTTTAGACTTCAGTTCAACATCTATGAAATGGAAGAGTACACTCCAGGTAAATAACTGCACTATACAGAACTAAATCATGTGTAGGGCACTCTCTTCAAAAGAGCACATTGATCAGGAGCCACAATGTCCTAAATCGGAATCCCTGGAGTGCAATCCATCTGGATTTGCTAACTAAAACATCTCTTCATGCAGCCTGTGCCTCTGTTCTCCCAGCAGCAGAAATAAGCTGCTGGAATAAGGGCAATCCAATCTCTGAGATGAAATTTAACCTCCTAATCACAGGTAGAATGTTTGGAAGGGAAAAAGGTGAACCATGTACATACTTAAGGCAGCACACAAGACATATACCTTTGCAAGGTCATAGAGTTTTGCAGCTTCTTCAAACAATCCTTTATTTTCTGCTGCAGAAGCCACTTTGTTAATAATGGATTTTGTGTCACTTGTAAACTTGTCTATCACTCCAGGCTAAAGAGGTGAGACAAAAATGAAATGAAGGAAGAGGAATTAGAAGGCTCGAATACTCCAGAATATTCTGTCAAGGCAATGAATATTTTACATGTTGGCTTATGATTGGACTGGCCTGTACATTTCCGTGGGAATGTGCAAAAGTGAGACATTAAAAATAGAATGAACTCTTGCAAGAGGGACTTTCTCCTAAAAGGAATCAGCACTGAGACATCCTTGGTTTCTAATTCGTTCAAAATGACCCAGATAAAACAACTCAGAGTTTGAGCTGTTAATTGCTGATGACACAGAGAAAACACAAAAGACTTCAGCATAGAGTATTCCAGGTGCTCCAGGGATGCAATTTGTTTATACTGACATGGACAGGTTATGAGTGAAATCTCACAGAGATAAATGAAAGGGCAACAAGAATTTTAAAACAAATAATAAATACATAGAATAAAAGAGATGAAAGAGTCAAGAACATCTGGAAATTACTGCAGTTGAGAATGCAAAAATAAGACTATATCACCTAGAAGAATTTATTTTAAACTTAAAATCGTTGGTTTCACACCAAAGAAAGTGCAAAACAAAATATTTGTAAAGATTATCAAGTTACCTTGCTCTCGTTTATGCAATCTCACTGCTTTTGAAATGACAAAATAAAGACATCTAAAAGAATTTCCTGCCAGAAATAACCTTCCCCCATATTTTTGACAGCAGTATGAGCCCTAATCTTAAAATTAAGATGTAAATGATTCTGCAGTCTGCTTTACACAGAAATCTACCAAAGTTGTAACAGCAAACAGAAAAACTTCATTGGTTATCTAAAATTTTCATCATTTGCATGCACTCTCCCATTTCCACATAAAACTTTAACGTTTCCTTTAGCTTCTGACTGTGTAATCTTACATTTTACTATTAGGAAACTGCTTTTACACTGGAAGTAAGATCCATCACATCTAAAAATGGCAGAACTTTGATCCAATACTTACTCTCACCTATATGAAGGTCAGATCAGCTGTAGCTATGCTTGTGGTCTGTTAGTCCCTGCTCCTTTAATTACAAGGACTGCAATACATTTTTTCTGTGAGGCAAATGAGGATGTCATAAATCATTTTCACATGCACACCTTGGCTAACAGAACACTGTCACACACCCACCTAAACTAAACTCCGTTTCCTACTGGGAAGACGAAATTGTGACCTCACTAAAGTCACCTGATGCCATTTGCTTCTTCATTACACCAGCTGTCTAGAGGAAGATAGTTTGCTCTGCAGTTCCTGACCTGTCTTTTGTTAGGGCACGTCACAGATTATTCTGTAAAAGGATCTCATACTGAGAGAACTTGAATGTATTCACACATAGTAATAATTTAGCTAATGAAAAACAAAGAGAAGCAAAATAGCCTCATGACTACTTTGGAAATCATACATAGGTCATACTTTTAATGTAAAATATAAATTGTGAACTCACCTTCCTACTACCATCCTTTTCCAGCTTTCCAAGAATCATATCAAACTATATCCACATAGATGTAAAGTAAGAAGAAAAAGGAAACAAAAACAGAGAGATGAATTGCACATATATCATAACATATTTATTAAGTACAAAGACACAGTCATGGAATGAAAAACAGTGACCAACGTCAAAAGTATTTGTAACTAAATAACAGGCAAAAAGACATGATTAAATGTCTTATACATAAGGCCACTGCAAGACCTTCTGTATCTGGGTCTGCATGAGGCAGAAAGAGTAAGACTGTCCTGACTAATAAAGATTTTAATGAAGACGTGAATTTCAGTTTAACTGAGGAAGGCAAACCATGGCCAAACGCACCTCTCTGCTTTCAATTACTATTTCACTAACGCAACGCAAGAACATATTCTCTCCTTGGCTGTCCTTCTCGTTCCTATAAAAGAAAGAGGGAGGGAGGAAGGTACTTCTGTTTCTCAGAACTTTCCAGATAAGAATAATGAAGCAGTAATAACTAGGAGAATATCTAGAGACATATATTAACTCCTACCTGAGAAAGTAAAAGTACTGCAGAGCTTCCCTTGGATCTGTTGATTCAAACTTACGAGTGTAAAGCATCAAAAGGCGTACGAAATTTAAACGTCTGACACCAGGAGGGTCACCAGCTTCATGGCTTACTGCAATGTCAGAAACAGCACTGTCAGAGAATCTAATGCCAGGAAAATGCTGATCTTCAACTCAAGTTAGTCAGAACCATGATCCAGAGCTCTAATGCAACTAAAACAATTAACTTTTATGAGACTGTTCTGATAAATCTTCAATCAATCACACAGACCTGTAGTTTCTAGAGGGTACTCTGAGGGCTATGAAAATATTCCTTTACTGTAAAGTAAATAGGACTTACATAGCTGTGCACTCTGCCCAGATGCTTTCAGGAGCAATTTTAACTCAAACAAGACCAAAGCAACATGAACAGCGTGACAGCGCAAGCGTTCTGTCCGGAAAAGAAACGCAATTGCAGCTTCAAACTGCGCTGTCAAGAACAACACTTGGAAGTAGAGGAAAGGTGGCTGGTTCACTGCAAAATGTGATTCACCTGAAAAAAAAACACAACACACGTAGCATTTTCACATCATTTTCATGATTTTGCAATCACAGATGACTGACAGTGGATGCTTCCTGTCACAGTGCAGCATTACTGTTTATTAGGTGCCAGCTGAAATAAACACAGTGCACAAAACTGAATTCCTAACCACACATCAGTGGCTCACCTACAACTGTGCCACTGCAGATTTATCATGAAGGACCACAGCATAAAGACATATTCAAAAAGTGAAACAGAATAAACCATTACTCAGAAAAGTTCCTTTGTTCTTTTCAGACAATAAACCATCAACTCTGACAGAGTCTCTAAAGACCAAAACTTTTTGTCTTCATTTATACTTTATACCAAGTGGTACAAATAACGTGAAAAACCTGGATTTTCCTACTCAGTGACACTAACAGCAGCTTCTTATATTTCTTTTCCACATATTTCTAACTGAGAGAGAGTGACAGTACAAACTAGAAGGCTGTGGAGAATCAAATTTGGTATGCTTTGGACAGTTCCAAGTGACTTAATTTTTATTGATTGGAAGATGATTACAGAAAAATTTATTCTGTGGATGTTCTTAAAACCCTCTGAAGTGCAAGGAACTGTGACTTGCATCCCCAGAAATTTGCTTAAAATACTAATGTAAGGGAAAAGATGAACACCAGATGCACACAGAGGAAAACCTTGGAAATACATGCCTACATTAGATAGTGACTGCTTTTCTGTTCTGGAATAGTCCTGCTAAAGGACTTTTGCATATTTATGGTGAGAGAAAGCAACCCACAATTAATGGATAAAGCAGAAACAGCAGCAGTGTTGTTCACAGATGAGTATTCACTCTCTGGATTGCTGGGAAAACATGGGACTCATTCATCGTGTCTTACTGAAGTCTGCCATGACTCCAGGGAAGCAGGCTGTCCATGGACACCCTGAAGATGCCTGTCACTAGTGGAGAGCTGCAGGGTTTTTGTGCAGTCTGGGGTTTGTGTAATAAAAACTGGAAGGTTTCCTCAGCAGAAAAGCAGAGCCCCAAGCAAGACATCACTCTGTGGTTTCTCACCATAGTCTTCCAGCAGCTGCTTCTGGAATTGTGATAATGTTAGCCGGTCCTGTGGGGAGCTTGTGCCACCATCATCAAAACACACTTGGTTCAGCTAAAAAACACATCCAAAAAAGAGAAGCACAGATATTGCTCCTTGCATAAGCAATGCACTTAGAAGATATTCATTCCATCTAAGCCCCTCCTAGGACTTGACCAACTGACTAGAAACTGCATCTAGTCACAACATCAGCTCCATCCACTGCTGAGAAGCAAAGATCTCTCATGCAGCAACAGCTGAAATCCATGCAGATAGAACCCCAGGGTTCTGCCTCCACCCACACCATCAAACTCTGATGCTCAGACTCTGAACACTCTCAAGCAGCATTTTTTGCCACAAATACAACATTAATATATCATTCTACCACCCTTTTTCTGATAAAGGGGAGAAACAGGTACCAACCAGTATCTACAATGTCCTCACCAAAACTAAAGACTTCAGAGAGATTGACAGTTGGTCAATTCACACTGACATTTCAGACATCCACCCAGGAAGGAGAATTCAAAAAATCCTCACTGTAGCAAGCTAATACTACTTATAAAAACAGCTGACAAAGATCTGACAAAGACCAGTGTCAAATGAATAACACGACACTTGCAAAGACAACTGTACCCAAACTAACATCTGATAGCACAAAGGGTAAAAGAACAGCCCAGGGATTCAGGTTCCCAGCCCTGCATTATCTTCAAGGTCAGGTCACATGCACTACACTGATGCAAAACACCAGATCTAGAAGTAGAAAGGGTAGCAGAATGGAGCAATGTGGTACCATTTACACCTGTTCTTACAAAGAAAACCCAAACCAAACACCACAATCCCAACACCAGACTTACTTTTAACCAAAGATAATCCTCTGTTTTATCAGCAACCTCACTCTGGTTGTCTGTAATGTCACAACGGCCAATAATACAATAAACAGCCCTTTTGTAGGGGTCAGTGTTATTTCTCAGAGCTCGTCTGTAATGAAGACGCAATTTATTTTCTGTGGCAGGAGACAGTCTAAGGAAAAGAAAAGATTGAAGGAAAAGACATGAAACCCATTTTCCATGTGTGAGGAAGCCTGGATACAAATCAGTGTAAATAGCTGCATACCCACAGCAAAGGCATAATGAAGCATAAAGCACTGGTCAATATTTCTTGCACTTTCTGTTCATAAGTGTAAGTAAAAATTTTGCACACATGAATTTAAACACATAATTAAAGTTATGGAGGATCATCTTCAAATGCTCACTGAAGGAAAAGAAACCAGATATTACAGTCTCTTTAGGGGTACACTAATACTGTGGCAGATGAGCTAGTTCTGTTTGACTCTGCTATTACATCATTTCAGAAAAAGAGAGTTCACAACATCTTTGGAAGTCTTTGTGTTAGTAAATAACAAGTCAGTAGGTCACTGTACCATGAGGTCTTTTAGGAGAGACATTTTCATTATTATTAAACACTGTCATAATGTTCTTTGTCGCTTTTTTTTGGCAGCCTCTTGTTGAGAATTTTACAGAATTTAATCAATAAAGTGTTCTCCTGGACTAAGGCATTGTTTGTCAAATCTGTAGGTAGAACACTTTTTCATAGCTGTAATAAAAACAAAATAAATTTATTATGTTGTAGATCATAGAAGTCTTTGTAATGAAAACAGTGAGAGTACCTTCAACAAGGTTTCTGCAACAACCTTGATATAATGAGCACTCCTAGATACTCTGTACAAAACAGGTTGATTTATATAAGAATACCATGGCGTACCACACTCGATAAATGGCACTTGGATTTTTATCCTTTCAGTTTATTTTGTTGCTTGGTTACTTATTTTTTATTGATTTGTTTGTCTTTGGTCAATTTACCAATGTTTTCTCGTTTTTGGGTTTTTTTTTTGAAATTCACTGCAAGTGGAAAGATGGAAAAGCAGACCACTGTGGAGCTCAGAGCACACCTTAGGGTGCACTAACTCAACCACTTTGCAGTCACATCAGGAGCCAATGGCCTCTATGCAGTGCTGGACAGCAAAAACTGGAGGAGGAGAATAAACACAAGAAAGATGTGAGAGTGAGGCCTTTAAAGGCCTCTAACAAACACTGCTTGCTTTCCCTGTGTAGCATTCTTATGAAAGCAGGTGTTGTAAAAGGTGTTCCCCAAAGGAAATTCAGCTAAAATAAGCAACGGGGGAAATAAAATGATACCGGACTCATGACAGCAGATTAAATCTGATCTTATTGTATACCATATCCCACTGTTACACTGGGCTTATCCTTCTGTAAAAAAGTAAAGCAATACCACACTGTATTATTTTTGAAATGTAAATTTTTGAATAGTTTCAAACAACTTTTTCTCTGTTGAGATTTCTCAACTTCAAAGCCACAAATCAAAATATGCAAACTTCTAGATGTAATTTAGGTAGGTAATATAAACATCAGGCAGGCATCACCACCAGAAGAGACCTGAGCTTTTTGTATTCCTACCCAGCCACTGATAATTTCACTATGCTGCAGCAATTCCCACCCCTCACAAAGATCCTTCCTAGTTCCCAATTACCTTCTGTCTTTACTGTGCATGTACTCCTGGAACCAGGTTTTGAACTCTCCCAGCTGGTGCTGTGCCCGTTTCACCACGTGCATGGCTGCAGTCAGATCCCCGCAGCGCATGCAGTAATAAATCAGGGCCCACACAGGATGGCCCTCCACCTCACCATCCTGAAAAGAAAGTAGGACATACTTAATTTTTTTCTTAAAAGCAACATATATGAATGATTTTTCTTTATCCTTAGTCTCTTACTATTTCTGCCCTTATAACCACAGTCATATTGGCAAAATTCCTGTGCGTTACAGAAGCCAGAGGTCATGACGGTTAAGTCCTGGCAAAGCTCTGCACATCTCAGCAGTGAAAGGTGTGATTCTCTTCTGCTTGCCCAGGTTTCAATTCTGAGGGAGGTACTGAGAATCCTAGAATTAGCACATGATATCCTCCTGACACAAGAGATTGATCTGGATTAGGTAACCGAGGTATTAAAAACATTTTCACTCAAAAAGAAAGATATCAAACTAATCACTGATCTCAGCAGCTAAGAAGAGACAGCTAGTCTCAGCTGTGCGCACTCCAATGTTATAATTTATTATTTCTTCATTTAACTTTCATATTTAACTTTTCAACCCGGACTGCCTATCTGATAATTTTGTAGATGCACAGCTATGCACTTTTTACTTCACGCAAGTAAGAAGGGCTTTATTCAGATTCCTAAATAAAAGGCCCAGGCTACAATTCAGATGAATTTATTACACATTTGGTGATGGTTTCATCATCTTACAGTAAATGTTAAAAAAGAGAAAAAGTAAACCAGGGAGATTAAGTTACACCTTTTTTGAACCATCATAATGCATTTTAATTCTCGCTTGTTGATTTCTAAGACCATAACCAGAAGACACCATAATTTCTAGAATTAGAACTCAAGCAACTGAGCACCCACCATGCTTTGGGAGTAGGTCTGAACTCAGGAGTGATTTTGTCTGCCATCTCCCATTTTCCTTGTGAAAAATTCTAGAGAAGGAGCCTGCTGCCCTAAAAGCAGCTTAAACAACAGAAAAGTCACCGGAGGCTGCACTGGTTCCCCCTCCTATGGGTGAACAGATTTGTGTTGTTATTTTAGCTTGGCCATACCTGCAGACCAGGGACAGACGCTGGGAGTTTGATGTTCAAGAAGCTGCGGACCAGTTGGTAGGTCCCTGGGACTCCACCCAGCTGAGCCTGGTGCAAGTTTCCAAAGACTGTCACAAAAGTGTAGTTTTTGTAACTGAAAAACAACACAAGCAAAACAAACATGAACAGACTGAGACACACCTGCCACGAAAGCATCCACTGCCTTTCAGATCTGATAAAATTAATTTAATGTAAATTAACTCGATGTGCAAACATTATCATTACAACAAAATGAGGCACAAATTTCAGCCAGTTTAGGAAGATCCTTGTATTTAACAGTCTCAGAAGATGCCATGTTTGGAGTCTGTGGTGGACTGCTCCAGGTTCAGCTCTCAATTATTAAGTTCCTGTTATTAGATTCTTGTTGTACAAAGTTAAGCTCAAAAACATAACTGGCAAAAAGCCTTTCCACCCTAATAATTTAATCCTATCATGAAAGAACAATTAAATACCACAGATGCATTTGTCTCTCCTTCCTGCCCCATGGAGAAACATCAGCCTTAGGTCTATGGGCTTACAAGAAGGAAATCCCAGAGAAAAAGGGAAATTAGAGATATATAACTGGTAAAGGCAGCTTTAAGAAAACGTTTTAAAATAACCCATCAAAGCATGTAATCAAGGCAGATTAATTTGACAAATACTCATGTTTAGAAGCAGGAGTCTCAAAAATTTGTACACTGAAGGAAGATCTAAGTAAGCAGCATCGATAAATGACATTAAGTTCTTTTTCTTTCTCTGCAGCACATTAGACTTGTGCACCATCAGAAATCTGAAAGACTATATAAGCAGGTATCAGAGTATCTTGATAACTAGAATTACGGGTGAGGCAAGTGCATGCTCCTCAGGGCTTAAGGTCACAGTTGTTTCAAAGGAACTAATGTATGAACAGCTGTGGGTGGCATTACATCTCTTCCATATACGAGCGAGGGGCTGGTAAAGCATGGGAAACACTAGTATTATCCAAGTGTCCTGGTTCTTCCCACCAGGGAAGAAAAGCTATGAAGCAAGGCACAGTGTTTGGGCAAGGTTTTAATTAAAAAAACAAAAACAACCCAACAAAAACCAGGCCTGAGAGGCCTAATCTCCACAGCTGGGAGCACTGGGGAAGCACTACATATAACCAACTCCTAACTTCATGTTAGGCTAACTTCAGTTAGCATTTAATGGCACTGTAAAAATTCAGCAAGTTGGATATGTGGCAAATCAGGTTAAGAATCACTGGCTCACTACACTCTGCTGAGACTGAGGAACGGGGAATAGAAGATCCTTCCGATGTGTCAGCTCCTCTGAGCACAGGCAGCAGCCACCACCATCCCCGGGTGACACTGAGTGCTGATGGGGTGTGACAACCAACTGTCAGGGCCAGGAAGAGGCTGTGCCAGGAGGTGAGAGCATCTCTTCCCACAGTGCTGTGTAAGAGTGCAGTGCTTTCCATGCTCCCATGCAATCTATGTCCCTAACAAATGCCCACATACCACCCTGCAGTTACTTGCATGGAAGAGCCTGCTGCATCACGTTGCAGCTACTAGAAAAGAGACACTGCAATATCCATCCACATGTGCAGCGAATGGGCATTTGGTTTTGAGCAGCTTCACAGCTTGCAGTCCTCCATGAACTCTATGGGTCAAGGAGCTTAGGCCCCCATGGTACTTGCTAATACACACAGCCAAACACTTTCCACAGTCTGAAAATCGCTACTGCATGTCTCAATTTCAGCTTCTTCGCATTTCCAAAAACTTTTCAGTGTAGAAAATGGCATGATCAGAACTTGACTCACTGCACCACGTTTGTCCCCATGCTGTCCTCATGGGCTGCTGACAGCAGCCAGCAATCAGAAGGGGAGCACATGGAAAAGAGGATATTCTTTTGCAGAAGAGAAATAGATCACTTTCCTCAAGTGAAAAAGCTTCACATATCACCATACATATATAGAATATTTATAAGCAACATAGAAGAAAGAATAAAAGTCTTTGCATCTTCTAAACAACCTCCCCATGGATTCAAAGCCTTTTAAACTAGAACAGTTTTTTAAGTAGCTGCTTTAAGCCCTTACACAAAAAAAAAAGACAGGGAAGAGACATGTCTGTGGCAGCACAAGGTAGCTGACTCTAAGTGCACTACAATGTCATTCTGGCTTATTATTAGGGAACTCTACCAATCTCAGAGCACCCATCTGACCTTTCCTCCAGGTAGTGCAGAGCGTGCCTCACGAACTCCATGCGCACCTCCATGTTGGTCCGGACTTTCAGGGCATCGCTGGCAGGAACCAGGGTCACGTCGGTCATTTGTTTCACCATGGCCCACATCTCAGAGATGTTCTATAAAAAAGTTGTTCCGTGCCTCAGTGATTAGTACAGAGATGAACAAGCAACGCTGTTTTGAGCTACAGTGTGTTTTGATGCTTAAGAAAAGCGTAAGAACACAAGAGTAATTCAAGTCAGTTTAGATTTGTAATGGAGATACTGACAGTCATGAAGGTAAGCTACTTCTGTCCCATGGAATTCAAATTTCACAGGCTTTTTTGCATAGTTCTCATGCAAGAAGACGGTTATAAACCTGAAATGGTCCCCCCAAAATTGACAACTATTTCCAAAACTAGGCTGGGTACTTGGTACTCAGTCTCTTGCTCATTTCTAGCTCACACTTCCCACTCAATATATATCACAGCATCATCAGCTTTCCATGTAAGCAATGGCTCTGGCTGCTGTTGGGAAGCTGTGTGATCAGCTGTGATAAGAAGCATCAAAAGGACACTGATCACTTGGACAAACGCTCAGTTATAAATAAAGGTTGAAAACCATCCAGATCTGCTTATTCACAAGGACAAGATCATATCAGTGTTTACAGGACTAGGGCGTCCCTGCTGAAATGGCAAAATACTGAGAACTAACAGCACTGTTCACTTGGGCAAGGGCAGCTCTTTGATCTCGGTGCTTCAAAGCCATTCAAGAACACTGAAACTCCCCATGCTGTCCCTTGCAAAACAGAACTGTTCAGAGTGAAGATGCACATCTGTAATTCAGATCAAATTGAAGGGTTTGCCCTTCAGCTTCTGAGCAGCTTTTTCTCTTCCCATTTGCACAGTTTTTTCATAGCTTGATGCTGCTGCAGTATTCTCCTCCAGGCATTTCTCCAAGGTCTGTGCATTTGTTTTCTTTTTTGGGGTGGATCAAGGCAACACAATTAAAGGAATAGAAAAAAAAAGTAAGTAGGCAGATCATTGATTTAAAGTCAGTCCTAGGGATTTCATGCTTTGCTATGAGAGGCTATTTCAGCTCTAGCAGAGTCTGACTGAAGACCCTTTACCCTCAACTAAATACCTCCAAAGGACATTAAGAGACCATATTTTGTAAACCAAACAAAAGAGAATCTATTTAAAATTAAAAGCATGTTTTCCCTCAACAGCTCATCACTTATGATGGGACACCAGATTTGTTTCTTCCTTGCTCTGTAAAGAAATTTTCATCATGACCAACTTCATTGCAGGTGGGCCCTACTGTACTGGAGAAAATTCTGGTATTGCCTCTCTGTTTTCTGTGGAGCCATGCAATTTTTGTTTGGCAATATCAGTATTTTTCCCCCTGATGTCAGCAGGCTGTTAATCACAGCCTGAAAACAGCTTAAATGCACTTCCTTATGTTAACTTACTGGCAGTACCTTATCATCCAGGCCTGCAGTCGCAGCACAAAGGTCCACCAGGTTAGGCTGCAGATGTCCATTCACTATCTTCTCATTATAAATATAAATCTAAAACATAATTAAAGTAAGCATGTTTAACAATATACATTATGCTCCACTCCATCCCCAGCCACAGCAGCAAAATCTAAATCAGGCTTCAAAAACAGTGTACCCAGCAAGTCCCTCTCCTTCCCTCCCACATCAACCACTTCCAACCCAATGGTAGAGGAATGGGCATCAAGCATCACCCAAGCTTGCACACCACCTCAAAGCCCCAGGCCAGGAGCAGCCCAGCTGTTCAGGGGTTCTGCATGGCAGAGCACCGCACTGAATTCCCTGTTAGACTAATTGCAGCTAATTGTTGCAGGACAAAGATTCAGAAGTGACCTGACAAGTGGATGGCTGTTACATTCCTCTGCACAGCAGCCTCCTACATGCTGATGTGAAAGAAACAGGATTTTGCTGGTTTGTGGCAGTATTCAGGGAAATCTGAGACTGGGAAATGAACAGAAATCTGACCCTTCAAAGCCTGCCCTTAAATGTATACACAGACACCTCAATTTTAACTCTTGATCTTAACTGAGCTTCGTCTACTATTGTTTATTCTACTCTCAGTCCAAAGACCTTCCACTATGTCTAAAAATAATAATTCTCAATACTAGAAAGGCAATGCTATTGTGCTTTAACTCCATTTGGCATGCAGCACTACTACAACATGCCCAGGGTGCATACAAGATGTAGACCTCAGGACTGCAAACAGAATGCAGCATCAGTGAAATCATGTCTGTGGATGTCACTGTGTTCCTGTGAGACAGTCTGAACTATCCACAAAGAAAAATTAATCAATTCAGTGTAATTAAAACACATTTCATGGCTGCTGATGAATGGAAGCAGCATGGATCTCCAGCTCTCCTGCCTGACCTCCAGGTCTCCCAACTCCCCACTGAAGCCACAGGAGCCCCACACAGACTGCTGACACTGGGTTATTCTTGAACTGCAGCAGGCTGGCATAAGCACAGCTCAGCTGGGGCAGCTTCCCTGGAGCCCTTGTTGGAAGCACACAGTGACTGCACCAAGTGGTTTGGTAGCAGAAGCCTGGCCACAAACACATTTCCAGGGCACACTGCAGCAGTCTGTGCACAGCCCGTGACCCTGACAAGGGCCCACCAGCCACGGTGACTCCACAGCTACCCCAGAGCCAGGACTGTTAGAGAGACTGGGCTTCCCATACCCAAAACCCAGCACGGAATAACACTGATGGCTTCAAAGCACAGACAATTATGCTTTAAAGAAGACCTTTACTGTGGGTGTATTACAATAGATATGAACTAAATTAACAAACTATTAACAGCCACTAAATCAAATGTACGCTTTATCAGCACAACCATGAATCTTTTGCTATTAGTTTATTCCCAGTTACCATAACTGAATGCAGATGCAGGAAAACAGATGCACAAGCTGCTCTCTGCCTCAGCACAGACTGAGCCAAAGCACACAATAACAGTAATTGTGTGCAAATTAGGCAACACTTTGTCTACGTCATTTCACATATTCCATTTTGAAAAATCAAGTCCTTTTCTTTCATTTTGTTCTCAAAGTGCTAGTAAACAGATAATCTCAAACAACAACAGTAACAAATTGGTTATGTAAAGGTTTATCAGTTTTTCCTGAAATTTTCCAGAGGGAATCTAATGCTACCAGGCATATTAATTCATAGCTGACGCACTAAAGCTTCTCATAAGCAATGTCATTAAAATAGGATATAATTCAACAAACATCAGGATTAACACTTCAGCATATTTTTTCCTACACACGTACACAAGAAAAATTATCTTTCACATATGATAATAAAGGGAATATAAAGTCTTCATTTGTAAACAAGTATGCATTGACACAAATCCTAAAAAAACTGCTTTTGAAAACTTAATTTCAGTTTACTTTACAAGCATAAATGCTTTCTACAGTCACATAAGATGCTCAGGATCTCTCTTTAACAAAAATATCCTATAGCAAACAGGTGAGTATGCTTCTAAAAACATCAAGATTTATGTGTTTGTCAATAGCATTTTATCTCTAGGCAGATATTTTCATGTTTTACCTACCATATCTTCTTTTACACTGAACTCCAATCTTCATTTTCCCTGTCTCTCTCCATGTAGAATGCAGTGTTTAATGAAGTTTTTCACTTCCACTCACCTGACGAGCATATGCCATCTCCACACTGTCCAAAGAGCTGCGACCTGGAGGACCCACCTCACCAATATAGCTGGGCTGTTCAATAAGAAGCATATAGGAAAGTATGAAGTATGGAATCATCACAATGTATTTTACCAATACATCTGCTCCTAAAGAACAACAGCAAAACTGTGCTCCTGACAGAACTAAGAACAGGGTTTTGAACCATTTACAGAGAAAAATGCGGTCTCACTGCAATACCCCATTATCTTCCCAATATAGCTGAAACCTTCTAAAGTGACAGAAATCCTCCTTACTCAGTCTATAAACCAACCATTAGCTCTCTAGAATTAGGACATCAGTGTCTCTTGGTAGCACCTTATAATTTTAATTCTCTGCTTTTGTTTCTTGAAAGGTTGCTTCTTGTCAGTGTCTCGCTGTGAGGCATTTACTCTGAACCTCCATCACAGAAAGGACATAGAATTCAATGGGTGACCTCAAACAGATCCAGTCTGGCAAATCTGATACTCCAGTTTTGTCCCAGTACCATGATATAGACATAAAATTGGACTGCAGCATTCAATTGTGTGCTGGAAAGTGCCCCACTGCTGGTCTGTTGCAAAAGGAAGTATGCTGGCAATATCCTGACCTGAAAAAAATAGTATTTTTACCCACAGAGACTATGCCAAGATTGAGATATTTTGAGTGTAGAGCAGGGAAAGACAGCCAATAGAATCATGGCACACAAGATTCATACTCTTATAAAAACTCTAATACAATGCCATAATAGTATAATGCTGCATGTATTCAATACAAGGCACAGGTATGTTCTCAGTACAGCCACCACTGAACACTGGTGTTCAGTACTCTGGAGGAAACAATACTCCCAACAATGCTCTCTGCTATTTTCCTGTTTTCTAGAAGAATATAATTCTTCATTTCAGCATCAGCATCGCAAGTCTTGAGTTTGAAAAACAGAGTGCAATCATTTTAAAGACAGATCCCTTTGAGGTAAACAGTCCTTTAATATCAGCTGCTTCAGAAGCCATGCTGGTCTGAAGATCAAAGCAAGACAAGCTCAGTACAGAAGCATAAAATTTATTATGAAGCCAACTGACATAGTTGGGGCAAGCAAAAAAGAACAGACAAGCTTTCAGCAAAGCAAGGTTTTCAGGCTTGTTACCATATAACTCAAGGCCATGGATATTAATCTAAACTGGAATCAGTAATTTTTTTCCGAGAAAGGGCAGGTACATATGCAGAGTTTAAAAATTAAGCTTTTTACCATCAAAGTCAGTTACAACTGGCTGCACATCCTCATTAGCTGTTACAGTGCACCTAAGCAATACTGTCAAACAGCTTTACTGCTTCTTACACTGGTTACCCAGAATGTCAGTACTTTACAATGCAGACAGGATCACCTCCAAGGATTGCTTAAGGACGTGCTCTAGTACTGCCTGAAGAGTTCACTTAAATGTGACCAACTTGCTGCCTGTACAAACAGCATAAAGACCAAATGCAACAGGAAAATCACTGTTTTCACTTCCAGTTTAATCAGCTTTAGAGTTCAGCTTTGCTGACACCTTTCAGACTGCAGTGTGGCAGGAGCAATGTTCCTGCCATGACCTGGCTTGTGTGGATTTCAGGAAGAGATCCAGAAATGGATAGCTTTTTTCCAGATGGTGCCATCATTCAGTTTCTTGTTTCAAATGAGGATGAAATACTGGCAGAGTCTTCAAAAGAATCTCACTGTTTTTGGGAACTGTATTCCAACTTCAAAACACAGTAACACACACATATGAACTCCCAGATATGTTACTGATCAGTTTTGCACTGAGCATTCTCTCAGTCATTCCCAAATTAATTTTGTTTTGGTATCAGTTTGGTAACCTGGAACATCTACTGTGTAAGACCTCCCTTACACTCATGAGCATGTGTCCTTACAAAGGCAGCTACTACTCACTGTCCCAGACAAGGAGTTTTGATCAGTAAAGTGTTCACAGGTTAAAATTTAGAAACAAAAAAAAGTTACACAATTGCAGTGGCCAAGAAACTATTGTGCATTGGCTCAGAATTTATACATGAAGATAGGGGCACTGACCTCTATCAAGAAATTATAAGAGCTTTGTGATATCTGTGGTTACAGCTTCTTGCGCAGCATACAACAGTTGGTTACAGAATAAAAAATACTCAGCAGTGTTTGTCCCTAATATAATGAAATATAAATGAAGGTACCTGGACAATCCTTTAAAATGGCTGAAATTAATTTATTACTGCATTAATTTCTCACTAACAGTGCTATTTAAATAATGTTTAACCTGATTACAAATTCAGGCAGGTGCATTTAGACCTCAGGCTCTACAAAAACGCCTTACAAAAAACCCAAAAGCAATTTCACTTTTTCCTTCTGCAACTGAACTTACACTGAAAATATTCTTCGCAGTCCCTCTTGGTGGATATGGATATTCAGAAGCATCTGCATTTTTCTTTCAGTGCCAAATCATCTGACACAAATTCCTTTAAACCCACCTAAAACCCGACAAATTCTTTGTTCTAAAGAACAAAGAAGCTGTTAAAGCAGGTTTCCTGGGAAACAGACATGATGGCAGAAATAGCGCTTTGCAGCCTTTCCCTGTGCCGAGCCAGATAAAATGCAGAGTTATTTAAAGTAATGCTAAATTATGGACATTGTCATTAATTACTGATGAGGTCTCATCTCCTAAAGCAAGTGAAGACTAAGCACATAGTGACTTAGTGTCACTTTTCAGCCAGTGCCCAAGCACCAGGCACACAGGGACTGGGGCTTTGTTTTGTGAATCTGTTCCTTTTTCTGCTTTGCGGCACCAAGGAGCACCCACGTGGCTCCAGAGAGTGGTGTGTGACTGCCAGGTTCAAACCAATTCAGGTAAGAATCTGAATTCAGAAGTGCACGCCTGAAACTAAGAAATATCTGCTCTGGGGTTGGGTTTTCCTTTCTCCAATTTTAGTTTTACTCTAACCATTATGCTTTAAGAAACACTCCTTAACTATCTGCCACAGCTGAGAACTGCCACACTGAAATTAAATTCTTTAAATTGTATTGACTTGGCACTTCAGGGAAAAAAAACCCAAAAAACCAAAAACCAGCAAGTCTAGAATTTGTCCTAATTTTCTTATACTTTTCCTTCCTATGGAAAAAGAGCCACAGAAGCAAGCTTATTTCCTATTTTTTCCCATCTCAGGAGTGAATTCTGGCTTCACCTTTGAATTATTAAACTACAAGAAAGCACCAGCTCATTGAACTATCTCATGGCTGTGCTAAAAGGAAAGTTCAAAAGGAAAACTAAAGCAGTGAGTCAGCACGGGGAAGGGCACTTCCACTGCTCCCCCTGAACTGCAGAAATGGATTGTGCAGGGAGTCCTTCCCAAGAAGAGACATCCCCTACAAACTCATGTGGGGGAAGTGGGGACCGGGGAGGATATCCTCTGCTGGCAAGTCAGAACTTGCCAAGTTTCAAGCAAGAAAAAGATAATGAAAGATGTGTTCAAAACAGCAGCTAGGACAATATGAGAAGAATAGTGTTTCAGGTCAGGTTCTGAAGTTTAACTGGAGCAGCAAAAGAAAAAGCAGAAAAGTGGGGAATGCACAAAGGACTGCAGAAGTGTTAACTGCACACACACAAATCTTGCTGTATCTCTAGTCTGATATTGCTTAAATGACTTGTGCTGTTTTTCTCAACCACCTTTGCTTTTCCCTGCTCTGAATTCTGATCTTTCCAAAAAATTATTCTGAACTGCAATATTTATTCTGAATATTATCCGCTTCTCAAAGCTGCAGCTTAGCTGCGCTGCCATCACATTTTTATCTTTTAAATTCACTTAGCCAAATGATGCTGCTTTTCAAAGGAGTCCTCCTTCATTTGCACTCAGCCAAGCATTCAGCCTCACTTGCACACCAAACCCCCATGCATGTGAAGATGCATTATTCATCACCCTCATATGCATATGCACATTCCTCAGCAGAAGTCTGGGCAGACATTTTGTCAGCACTCCAAATGGCTTGGCCAGTAGATGCAGTGAATATCTAGGCAGGAGACCAAGCTGGAGAAACACCACCAAAATACACTGTAGTGGAGTGGAAAGCATCTTGCAGTGCTTGGGATTTAAGGGGTATGAAGACAGAATACAGAGGGGCAGAACAGAAACCAAGAGGTGCCAGTATATCCCTATCAACTGCAGGAGTGTGCTGCTTAACAGCAGGAGTGGAACAGCTTACAGCAACGGTGGTAGAAAGAAAAACCTGGAATAAGCAAAAACTTGGAAAAGGACAAAGGAAATGCCTTGGCGCCTCATGGCACAAACACCTTCAGACCATAGGTGTTTGACACCTTGAAGTCAAAATGCAGGCTTTCATCCCTTTCCAGCCCCACAAGAGGCACCTTTTTATCAGCTCTGGTTTTTCCTGACAAAAAGGTGGCCAGGCTGGAGGACAAGGGGGAACAGAAAACCTTAATGGCAAGTCCTGCTCTAGGTTCTTTGAATCATGAGCTTTGCTTGTTAATTGGTCTTATTGCCATGAATAATGTGTTGGTATTTCACTCTGCCCAAATTAGCTTGCCCAAAGCTTGAGAATTGGCTCGCAGGCAGACTGCCCCCCTGCTGCGTTTGGATCTCTGCCTTTTCAGCTGATTCTCCATCTCCAGAGGATATCAATTAAACCTCTACTATATTCTACAGGCTGTGTCTGTTTGTGTCACATACACACAAAAAACTTATTTGACTGGAACAAGGCTTTAGAAGAACAACCTGCTGTGGAGAGGTTAGATAACAGGCTTTTAACACAGTAGATGCACTTCAAACCTCTCAGACCTTTGACTTCTTGAGGCTAAGACTAGAATATATCAAGGATTTTAAATGCTCTTGAAATGACATACTGCTACTATGAAAGCTTTGAAACAGAGAGTGGAGTATTACTGAGTGATAGTGTACATTGAATCTTTAAACTCATTCATGAAAAGCATTAGGAGCTGAGTTTTCTCCCCTCCTCTCTCACACCAATTTGATGCTTGGCCTCTCAAGTGCTATGGACTGGGGGTAGCGTCCATTTGACGACGAAACACCAGAATAGGGGTTTTATCTTTTCAGAGTGAGTTATTAAATTACTTCTGCTAGAAATTAGCATCCACAATCCAAAAGGAAAACCCCATACCAGTAACTAGCACATAAATCAAAGATGTTAGAAGCTGTCAGTGTAACTGCAAAGTCTTCAGATTCACATCCTAAAATAATGGGATAGCTGTTCCTAGTTTTAAATTAGTTCAGTCTGCATTATTTAGCATTTCTAATACTGGAAGGCTGGACAACCTTTGAGAAGTCCCAGTAAAGTATCAGTAAAATATTTTCTGGGGAAGATAGCCTCTATAAAAAGAGGTATGCTAACTGGGATTAACCTATATTGAAAAGAACAGTAATCAGAAAACTGACATTTCATTAACTATTTTAATTATTTCCAAATCCCTATTCAGGTCATACCCCATTAGCACCAAGAGCTGTTTTTATTTTAGTATACTCGCAGGTCATCCCCAATGAACAAGAATTCATTTTCATGGGTGGAGAACATGACTATAAAAAAATGTGTCTCTTTTTCGGCCTGAGAGCACAGCAACTTGCATCCCCACACTCCCTATCCCCTCTCCTCTCAAGGTGAGCATTTTCAAGGAGCACAGTGCAGCAGCTGTGATGTAACTTTGTGCTCCAGGGATCACAGCTGCTGTCTGATGCTTTCAGCTCAGAGGAGCTGAGCTCCCAGCACTCTGCACGTAACTCTGCTTTGCTGTACTCATTTAACTGAAACGTTTTCTTTTAAGAGAATAAACTGTAAAGGTTTAAATTGTAACAGAAGATAAGGAAGATAAGGAATGTTGGAAGATGATAGTCAATATCTCTTTTGTTAAACATGGGTTCAGTCTTGCCCAAAGGGTTTGGTCACTGCTGGATTAACCTGAACACTAGAGGTCTGAGCAGCACAAAATTCTAATCTGCTCTGAATGAGACAGCAAGATAAAAAGGAAAGCTTTTTTTTCTTGTGGGTGTTCATTTGGTTTTGCCAAAAAATCTGAGGCTTAATCAGCCTCCTAAGAAAAGCCATAAATCCAAGCTAGCACACAGTAATAAGGGGAAGAGACACTCTAAAACCTATGTGTAAGCACAATTGCACCTGAGAAACTCCCTGGTGTCACATCCCAAAGGTTTCCTGAAGTCCCCAGTGTGTTTTCTGTCCTCTGGGTATATAACCTAGTATGTGTTTGTGACTAAGTTTCCAGCCAGCACATATGTTTCTCAAAACACAGCTTCAGCAATAGCTGCTCCACTGCCTGTACCCATCAGCCAATAAATAGAAACAATCACAAAGGTTTGGTATTCTGCTAGACAATGCATTCTGCTAGTCAGAACCATTCTACAAGTAAATAGGGATTTTATATTTCTCATTTTCATGCAGTTGTAGCTGCAGAATATTTCAGAGATGGTTTTAGCAGTGCTGGAATGCCAGCTGTGTACAGTGCTGTGTGTGACTGTGCACAGCATTTAGAAAGACAGAGTTACCTCACTTTCCTGGGTGAAATCAAGAGCATCTTCCCCTGATGCAAGCAGAGAATGAAGAATCCTTTGTTTCACCTGTTCCCATTCAACCAGCATTGATTCTCGGTGATACTCCTCAGCCATGGCAAAAGTCTGTTGGTGAAGAAGAACAAGAGCTAAGGAACACATAGAAACACCCACCAGCCTAACTCTGCTATAAATAGACAAGCCCAATAATGAAACAGAAAATAGCAACTACATAAATCAACCAGGTCAGCCCTCAAGAGCTAATGGTGTGCTGCATATTATTTCAACAGGCTTCCTGCTCAGGTACAAGGGGATTCACAAAGTAGGTGTATGTGGAATTAAGACAACTCTCACATACCCCCAGCTGGTAAAAGAGGGAAACTGTGTCTCTTCCATGGCAGGGCAGCACAGGAATCTGAACAGGCTGAAAATGAGTAGGCTTCCTTCTTTAACTTAGCAGCACACACACATTATCCAGGTTCATCATTGATCTTTGTGGTTTGTTGAGAATTCTCTAATGACCAGTAGCTTTTCACCTCTCTGGAATCTGACTTGCTGCATTTTTAACTAACATGTGTGTTTATTGCCCATAATAATTTTCAGGACTTTGCCAGCGTTTTTTTTCTTTTAAACAGGAAATAAGATAAAATAAAAATCAAAATATCAAGGGAAAATAAACCAGTGTCAAAGAATCAGGAAGTCTCTTTCATAGGAACATAACTTGGGAAAGCACACAGGAAAACCATATCCCAAGAAAAACAATCTTTACCTTTAAAATGGCTGATGTGCTACATTGCCTTCAGATCCAATTGGGGAACACATGGGAGGAACCAGCTTTTCCCTCAGTAAGGGAAATACTCTGGTATTTTGGCAATAGCATTAGGATAGAGAAGATGCTTCACTACCTTTTCTGTTATTGTTGGGGTGAGACTAGCAGCCTCAGGTATACCAGCACAGGAAATAAGAGAGTCTCCACTAATTCTAAATAGAGAATAAGGTGTATTGTGTCTCCTACTTATTTCCTGTTCACACAGCTCCGTGCTGCAATGTACACAACTAAATGTTTTGCTTGGCTAAGTTTTTCATTTCATTGCAGTTCACTGTTAGGATATTGTCAATTAATGAGCAAAACATTCCTCAGATGAAATGAATTTATAAGAGACAGTAACAGTTTGGCAAATATTTAATTACAGTGCATGCATGCAACTAGAGCTTAAGATTTGTGTTTCTTTGTTGCATTATAAAATTCACTTTATACTTTCATGGGAGGATATAGGTCTTACCCGTACCTTCACTATAACAATTTCATAATTATAATGAAGCATATATAAATATGCTTCAATAGTTACAGCATAATTTTACATAATTGAAATAACTTCATAACGCTTATGTACTATTTCTTATCATTTGAAAGAAACACAAGCTCAGTTCTAAACCTGATGCCCCCAGTATACACGGAGGGAAACAATCATACCATAAGCACTAGGAAGTATGGAATGACATTTCCAATAAGGAGTTTCAAGAGGAAGTATTTTTCATGCTACATAATTCAATTGTGAAAAATCACTGTCCCAGAACATGACAGATACCAAAAGCACAAACAGATTCAGAAACAGAGTTAGATGAATTTCTTATCAGAAAACAAGTTGCTGCTCAGATAATCTTCAAAACAACTATTTATTCAGAGGTGAAGATACAGGAGATGAAGAGGGGAAGGCTAACTCTGTCTTCTTCTTACAGACTAAGTACTGATCCCTTTCAAGCGAAGAAAACTGGACTCTGCAAACCTCTCCTGTTTTTGTTTTTAGGCACAAACAATGGTTCTTTCTTCCAACTTACCCTCCTCCTAGACTCTTCAATGGCAGACAGCAATGCATTATCTTTTTCATTCTTCAGGAATCCCTGCAAAAAATGAGAAACACAGCTTCAGCCAAAAAAACCAGCAGCATTGCACTAACATCAGATACATATTGTAGTACTCAGCTCTTTTGGCTCTGAGAAGTGCTCAGCTCTCTCTGCAGTCCAGTCCCAAGAAGTTTAAAGGTCACTTTACTTCACCAAAGGTATAGTAAAATGCTCATGCAGAGCAACATGAAAATGAAAATGCATTAATCCCTTCTTTTAATATGCATTAAATCCTAGTGAAACATCCTGCTTCTATTCTCTTTTATCTCTCTGTCCCAGCATCTGCTTCCTCTTGCTCTCCATTTGAGCGAGCTAGGATGGAAGCTGGTAGGAGCGATAAGCCAAGATAAGATGGCTGGACTTGAGTATCCTGAAAAAAATAAAACAGGCTTTAACTTGGCAGCTTCAGGCAGAAGTGGAGCTCTTGGAGGACTGATACAACTGTGAAAAAGAGCTTTAAAAATAGTCAGTTGAGGAAGGATGGAAATTACTAAACAGTCGGAAAACATACAGAAAAAGTTTATCACACAGCTTCTCTCCATGAACACAGCTGGAATGGGTAAAAAGGAAGAACTGTATTTTTAATTCTCAGTATATAAGTAAATCTCAAAGAGGTCAGGTGTGTGTGAACAAACTGATTTAGATGAGCTGTTAGCTCCTTATCCCAAAGGTAACTGTTATGACCTATACTAGGAAATAAAAAATAAAGTTTTAACTTTAAACAAGTAGCTGTGGGGTAAACTGCAGTAACACACAGAGACAATAATCAGGATATGTTTATCACATTTTAACATGCATATCTTTACTTTGAATTTTCACTGTTACATCGCCAATTAAATAAACCAAGTTGATTTGTACACCCAGACTTCAACTTAATAAACCTTCAGGTCATAAAAAAAAAGAAAAAGAAGCTTTTATATCCCTCTGAAGTAATCAGCTATAAATTATCAACTCCATTAAGCGCTAATATCTTAACACCCTGTACACTCACTCCAAAGCTTTAAAACCAAAAGCTGCTGACAAACCCAGAGAGAGGGAACTCAGTGGACCATGCTTTATACTTTTATAAAGAGAAAACACAGTTGCAGTAGTGTCCAACTGAATTTCTCACGAATCAGGATGATTTTGTGCCTTTTAGTCTCCCCATCTTCCTGCAAAGAATTCCTGTGGTGATGCATGGAGATTTGGGCTTTTGGAAAAATATATTTATGGTAGGTCTTAGAAACTGCCCAGCAGTAATACATACAACACAAGTATCACAGAGTTATACTCAGCTCTGGAAGGCGAGGAGCAATTTAAATCTCCCCAATCTGAAGGAATCTGGCAGGACACTGTTGCATAGGTGTGCTGCCTGCTTCCTGCTCCCCAGCACCAGCATGTGAAATAAAGGGCATTGCACCTTCTCCTTCTGAAATATGTAGAACAAGCATTTGAGGTACATGGGACAGGCTGTGACCCTCTTCAGCTGGAAATAAGAAGGTGACCCCTTTCTGTATACCAGAGAGAGAACAAGCCACCATCCTCCAAGAGATGTGCGGTGCAGCTCCCCAGAAACAGCCCTTGAATTACACACAGAAGAGAGCGGTCACTGCTACCCAGCCTATTCTTCATTTCACCAGCCGACAGGTCCTGCTTTATTTTTAGACAATGCCCACAGAGAAATCACAGTTACAACCTGAAAAAAAAGGAAGTTAAATCCAGATCCTTGCACACGTCTGGGGACCAACTATTACAGCAGCTGTCACTGAGACAAGGGCTGCCGCAGTCACCTAACTGGGCCAAGACCCAGCCTTGGCTCTGTGCAGGAGAGGGATGGAGACGTGCCTTGTAAGGCTTGTCCCTGCCTGCATGGGTAGAAGGACTTTGGGAGGGCAATGAGTTTTCAGGTTTTTTCAACCAACGAGGTTGGGTGTTTTTTGGGGTTTTTTTTCCCACCTCCAACCTAAAATGGGGAAAAATTATCTGGAATTAAAACAAGCAATGTTTCTAGACCTTCAAAGCACACACCAATGCATGAGCAGAAGAGACAGACCCGTTTCTGATGGCAGAGATCTGATGCTGCAGAGAACAGTGTGTTAGCTGTATTCTACCAACACTGCTAATTTTACAGGCAAAACCAGCCCTGTCTCCAAGATGCAGACCTACAGCTATCTGGATGTGATGGAGGGTGTGAGCTAGCAGAAGTCCTGGATGCCTGGCTCCCTGCTCGCTGTGTGAGCACTGGACTCTTGAAAACCCCAAGAGATACAAGTCCTACCTTTCCCACCCTTAGTCTTCCCCTCTTTCCTTACAGGAAAGCTGTTTGCCATAGCAGCTACCTGCCTAGAAATGTACACAGCAATGATGGCAATCAACAGAGTAAATTAAGATGTGCTTGAACTTCCCTTGATGTCAGTAAATCCAGGCTGAGTATCTTAATGAAACCACCCAGCTCCCAGAGAGTTCTGCTAGGTCCGTTTAAGGGATCATATTACACCGAATGCCAATTAGAGGATGATAATTGTCTTTTTCAATCTCAAAAACTACTTCTTTAGCAAAATAAAATCCTCACACATTTCAAATAACATCTGTATTGCTTCACTAAGGAGGAATACATTTTTAAAAGGTTGCCCTATGTCTTACGCTAAACATTATGACTCCAGCATTGACGATTTCTGCTTCACTTAATTACAAGCTAATTGTTAAACCTCAGAAGAGGGAGTTTCAGTAACTGATACTGGAGCTCCTGTTACTGCTTGTGCGAGCTGCTTCTACTTACTTGGGCCAAATAAGAGCTCCTGGGGGTGTCACTCCAGGCTTTGGTGGCCAGAATTTCACTGATTAAGAAAGTGAGGTGTGTCCGGCTGGCTGCTGGATCCCGTGGATTTATCGCATTGCCACCTAGTGGTGCACTACACTTTAATCACCAGACATGATTCCACAGACATACATAAATGCACACAAATGCACCTCTGCTGCACAAAAAAGCAGAGCACCGGAACAAGGACAGGCAGAAAGATGGCAGAGATTCACTTTACACTGGAGAATTTTTGTCCTCAGAAATCCCAGGTCACAACTTTAAGGGTTCATGTATCTCTTAAGAAGGCTGAGCTGTGAACAGTGCTGGTTGTGCTCACCAGTTACATTTGCCCTAAAAGCTTTCTGCAATCCCAGAGGCAAGGTTTGACTTTGCCAAGAACGCTGGCAGACTGTAACAAGGATACGGAGGTGCAGTGTTCAGCACGCACGGGGAGTGCACGACCCACAAAGCAGGAGCCGCCCTCTCGGGGGAGATGCTGCTGATTGTACAACCAGTAACGAGACACTGCTTCACATTCAGCATCCAAAGAGAAAAGCGGGAGGAGAACAGAGATTATTGTTAGTAGACAAAAGGCTATTTTGCAGAGGCAGATGGCAAAGATAGGAACAGCGACCATGAGCATTGCTATAATCTCAAGAGGTGAAAACCTCACCTTGCAGCTCTCTGTGCACAAGCTCTGCTAGTGCACGGATCCGAGTGCAGCCTGGATTTTACTTGAAAATGAAAATCTTACTTCCCTGAGGCAGGTTTATGCAAAAAGCTCACAGAGCCTGAATGTCACATCACTCTGCCCTGCTTTAGTGAGTGGCTTTTGATTTTCCTCTATGTTACTGTCTGACTCCCACACATCCTTCCTGCAATCTAGCTTGGAAGGGAAGCAGCATAACTCTTCTCCATCACCAGCTCTCTGCACCACTCACTGCTGAATATTTCCCACACACCATTTGTACAATATCCGATGCAATGCTGTTTGCAAAACAGGGACACGGGCATAGAAATACACCCGCTCTCACACCTTCAGGTTCCCGCTTCTCAGTTAGTCCTGCTTACACTTACATGTCTACTGACTCTCAACATCTTTCCTAAGCACATTCCAGATCCCTCTTGGATCTCCTACACCTTGAATTTCAGCCTGATCTCAGAGTCTCCCCTTTTTGCTGAAATCCAGCCTCACTCTGCCTCACTTGACAGTTTGTAGAAGTGGCCCCACAGAGGAAGGGCAGGACAGGACCCCTGGCAGCCTGTGCTTGCTCCAATATTACTCTCATCTCAGACAACCACTGACTGACACAGGCTGCTTTGACAGCAACCAGCACCTGCCTCGCTCCAGCCTGAATCCCAGCAAGAAAGTGTTCCAGTAGTTAGTTCATTATCAGTACAAAAGGGCACACGTGCACGCACCGATGGTCTCTTTTTGACAGGAGACTGAAAGTCTCTTCCATTTACTGCAGTAAATGAGGTTAGTAAACTCTCCTGGCTGAGAGAAACCTCTTAATTACTTTCATCAGCCAGGCCATACTTTTAATACTTGATCTTAGTATTCAAGCTGTCAAGAGAAGGTGAATGTTGCCAAATAGTATATTGAGGCCTTGGATGTTGACAACAATAGGTACTTTTCCACTGGCACAGAAAGAAAGAAGAAAATGAAATGAACAATCTGGGACCATTTCAAGTCAATTGCTCTTTGATTAAAATATTTCCAAGTGCTGGATTTCCAGTAGATCCAGTGAATCCAGCAGGGACAGTTAACAAAAACCACTCTTTGGCAATTCCAGCTGAAGCACCTGAATTTATTATTTCTACTAGCAATTCTAAGAAATAATTTGCTAAATACAATCCTATTGAAAACATGGAAACATCTGAGCCACTCCTGAGGCGGTGTACCCGGGCACAACCCTCCTGGCCATGTTCTCTCTGGAAACAGAAAATGAAGCAAAACTACCTGGCACTTTTTATATCTAAATTATTGTTTGTGCTGACACAAGCATCAGTGCTTGCTGGCTGGATTTAAATAGATAGTCCAAAGGGTGAAGAGCCATGGCCAACTATTCCTGAGGATGGGGACACACCAGCATAGCATGGGCAATATTTCAGTCTATTCACTCTTCCTTTGTGTATGTGACCACCACTATGTCTTGGAAGCTTCTATAGGTCTCCCATGATTTGTTTTTCAGAAAGCATCAGTTTTTTTGGCTAAAGCCATGCAGATAAGCAGCTTCACTACATACCTTGGCCTGTGCAATACTGTGCCCTTCAAGGCAGCAAGGCAGATGCCCAAAGATTAGCTACCAAGCACAATGAGCCAAGACCATTTGTCAAATTGGCTTCCTCTTGGAGAGCTTCAGATGGCAAAACTGCTACAGGGCCAAAATAAACTCAGGGCAGAGGAAGACAACCCAAGAAAGGGTGATTCACCAGTCAGTATCACTTCAAAGCTGCATGAGAGGCAAGGAACACATCGCTGTACACAGACAAAAAGTCCACTGCAAAGGACGGTCTGACGAGTCTCATCCCATAGCTGTATACCTTGTCCAATTTAAGGATTTAGCAATAGAAAATTTCCCTAGCCTAAGACAGCTGCACTTGTCAAAGGACAACATGTATTTCTCAACTTCCTTACCATCATGTTTAGAGTGGGAAATCCTGCAACATTTTTAATTCCCTGTCGACTGAACAGGAGAAGCAGAGAAAAACCAGAAGGCTTTAGTTTGATAGGACCTAAGAGCTGGTTGTTGCATCAGAGACTTTCAAAGCAACAGCCGTTACTTTGAAAAAGGGAACAGCCCTGAAAAGGGAAAAGCACGTAGCAATAGCTAGAACACAAAACTCTGCTAATACAGCCAAACACTGGGCTTGGGGTAGATCTGCTGCTCTGCTACCTGCCTTCACAGGGGTCCAATCACATCCCCCCATGCACTGTGACTGTACTACACACTTGTAGCCAATACTCATGCTCAGCTGGTTTGTAAGGAGAGTTCTTCCCCACCCTGCAAGCCAATAGCATTTGAGTGGCAGTAAGTCATTAAAATATACAAAGCCTGGCTTCATCTCTGCTTCCTTGCGTGACTAGTAGCAATTTTAAAGATTACTTCAGGGTTTTTTAAGTAGCTTCCTGCTCCAGCAAAATCAAATTTTGCAGAGCTGCAATGCTGTCTTCCTTTCATGATGGAGAAGCAGCAACCTGGGCCTCACCCCAGCAGCAGCAGCAGCAGCTGATGCACGCCAGGCTGGAGCCCAAGTGCAGTGCAGAACAAGAGGGGCACCTCCACTTGCCCACAAGGCTCTCCCTGGGGCTGTGTGTGCCATGGAAGATGCACAGCAGCACCTTTCCCAGAGACAAGCACTGGGGCAGGAATGGGTCTCCCCTACCTCCCCATCGGCACGCTTTGATGCAGTGCCCAGGTTCAAACACAGTCTTTAATCTGTGTTACAGAGCGAGCCTTAAGCAAATATTTACAAAGAGCTCTCTGCCGCAGGTTAGTGCCCACAATGCAAAGATCTAGTACTCTTTTCTGTATTATTTTACTGGTTTAGACTGTTTGATCTGTGAAACTCATGCAGTTTTCACAGTAATCTTAAGACGGTATCCAGGAACATTGGATTTTGCTGTGTTGGATAAATATCATTATTCCTCCCAGCCGTGACAGGAGAAACTCAAACTGCTGAAAGCAGCATTCCTTGGGAAAATCACGGATCAGCTCTAACATAAGCAGGGGCAGATGGTGCATGCTCTTTGACTCTTGCTGAGCCTGTTTGAATCTGGCAAGTGAAGACTGGAAATGTGTTCCTCAGACACACAGGCTTGAAGGGAAGAAATACAAACACCTCCTAGTGCTCACTTCAGCCAAGACACCATCCATTAAGCACGGGAGACTTGTATCAAACCATCAGTTAATATCAAACCATCCTCTGCACCGAGGCACCACCACATCCCACACCCAACTGCAGTCCAAAACACATCTGCAGCATGTGGCTGGCAAGGAGAGCACAGGTAACTGCAGTGAAGAGGAGCAAAATTTACCAGGAAACGTACAGGGTTTTATCACACTGGAAATGTCTAGAAAAACACCACTGTTCAGATTTCCTGCAGGAATATTGTGCCAGGCACTCAGCAGCGCTAAAATCGAACTCTCTGCTATGTGGCACTGCTTGTTCTGTGTATAAATGGAGATCATCACTGCTGGCAAGAAACATGACTCTGCTTAATTTTAGTTTCTTCTAATTCAACACAGGATGCTCAGTGAGTTCATGCACTATGAGATTTTAGTATTTCATTTAAAACTGTACTTACAAGTGGCTTAACTCCTAACATAACATGAAAATTCATTGCAGTGTTCCTGTGTATTTTAAAGTTTACAAAATATGTCAGAGACATTTCCAAGATTTGACAAATCCAAGTGCAATTAAAATGAGTGAAGTAGGACATTTTTTAAAAAAATCACAATGTATCAACCGTCGTAATGTATATAATTTATATACTACTTACACAGCATACCTAATTATTAAAATATTAGTAAATATCAATATTATTTGTTCAGTCTTTCCTCTCCATCACAGTGAAATCAAAATAACTTCAATTACACAAGTTACTTTTTCATTCCCAGACTCTAAAAATTGTTGCCATGTCATCTTGGGCTGCACAGCGCATGGGAATGCTGTTTAGTGGGTTTTTTCAAAATCACAAAGATTTTAATGACATAACACTAAGATAATACAATTTTAAATCCAAAATTTTGGAGTAAAGTTGATTAGAATGAGGTTCTCTTTCACATACAATCACCAACCTCCAGTGCGCACATCATTTTTGACAGCAATTGTTAATGCAACACAAAAGTAGTGTAAACAACAGCGCTACTTTCTCTAGTGATCCTGTCTTTCTCCCCAGGCACATATTCATTTTCCTTCTCCCTATGATATAACTGGGAATGTTTCAACAAGAATCCCAGGTCCTATCAAGGTACAAAGCATCAAGGAGATCTGTGCAATAACAAAATAGAAAGTCTGGAATATCCCCAAATTGCTGGGAGGTCATGCAAAGAACAGGAGTAACAATGAAAAAAAACCACCAAGAACTAGAAAGATATTTATACCTTTATATTCCTGAATATTTTTATCAGGAATATAAACATCTCTGTGTTTTATTAATTGAATAAACATAAAAATGGAAAACTAGAAACAAGGTAGACAGACTCTTGCCAGCCAACTGTGACAGTAGGAGATGTTACTCAAGAAGGAGCTTGTTCAGCTGGCTAACACTGGTACATTACACCTGAAAACATCTCAGATGGTGTTTCTGTTTGTCTTATAATGTCACAAAGGCAGTTAAACACAATGCTACCTCACTTGGAATCACAGCTTCTTGAGTGAGGGAATCTCTCCACACATCAGGCCAGCAGGACCAGCAGCAGGACTCATGGGAAGCGCATCTCCTGTGGCACCGGCATTTCATCATCAGCAACGGCATCAGCACAGAGCGAACAGACAACACAGTCTGAAACCTGAGCTCATTCATCAAGTGTCCAAATATATGGCTACCTGTTTTGCTCAACGTTGAATGCAGAGGGATGAACTTAGTGTGGGGCTTTGCTCAGTGCTATGATGAGCGGCTACAGCCTCTCCCCTGCGCTATACAAGTCTGCGCATTACAATTGTAATTAAAAAATACAAATCTACAAAAATCACAAACGCATCAAGAGATCCACAATCAAAACAAAACTCAAGGCTTTGCCTCTTTTTGGAACTTATTTTAAGTAAATTATGAGATAATTTCAGTGGGCTTGAGATCCACAATGCAACCCCATAGTAAAAATATTTATAGCTTGCAAATAAAGATCATTTCTGATCATCCACTAGAATAAGCTGTTATACCCGCCTCTCCGGTATCATGGTTTTTAAGGGAATACTGAGAAAAAACCTACAGATTTAAATGATTTAATACCTCCACTGTACAGTCATAACTAAGGCTGTAATGTAATACCTCTTGCCGGAAACATCCTCGCATCAGGCAGGACGCCCTCAAATCAAGCCATCGAAACCAATTTCACTGATGACGCCATTTTCTTACTTCTTTCGCTGCCATTTTAGCATCGTGGTTACTCCACATTTTCTCGAGAAGTAGCTGTGCATTCTCCCTGCTCTAAGAGGAAATCATGCTCGAATAACACGGTGACAAATGAAACCTGTATGTTGAATTTCTGCCCGTGTCACGTCCCTGCATGGCAGGGACAGGGATGAAGCACAGTTGCCATTGCAGACCACACCTCAATTCCCTGTACCGAGAGCTGACGAGGAGTCTCCTGAGAAGGTGCAAGCTGAGAAACCAGCCACTGGAAATCCATGGGCACCACACAGAAAATTGGTACAACTGAGGAAAGAGGAGTGTGCAGCCCTGTTACAGGAGGTATCTGTGAACCCCACAGAAAACACTGGCTAGTAAGGGAGTAGTTTGAAAAGAGAAGCAAAACGCATAAAGGAGGCATGCAGACAAGCTTGCAGTGTCTGCTGCTGGACTAATTGTACATTAGCATTAACATATAGGCAACACAAAAACACACTTAACCTGGCAGCAGAAAATTCATTTCTCAGGATCACATCCAAAAGCCAAACAGCCATCCCAGTCAATCAGTAAAGTATTCCTTATCCCGAAATTACATTTCTGACGGATCACCAGCGAGAGGAGCAATTATTAAACAAACCTGCTACTCATTAACACTCAGCCTCCCCTAATTCACTTCTAAAAATTTTATTGCAGTCCTTCAGTCTCTCCCACCCCTTATTAAATGCTTTATCCTTCTGTTTGTATGACTGGGAACATGTAACCTTGCTGTTTGTGAGAAACAGGGATACTCTCAGGATTTTTTGAAAACCAAAACATGATTGTTACTTCCACATCTTCCTTCGCAATTTCAGATGAGTAGAAACACTTCAAGGTAATCTGAAATTTTAGGTAACAAAACAGTAATAAAAAAAATTGGTTCTCTTTACCTCCTCTGGATTCAAGTAGTGAGCCTGGCAGCACTGAGTCTGACACTGTCCCTGTTCTCAGGCTGACTCAAGCAGAAAGATTTCGGCCGCTGTGCCCCCATCCCACAGCTGAAAGCCTGCGTACTGCCTTCCTGAATTTTCCTTAGGAGCACAAGTCATCTTTCTGCTTGCTGAAAAGAAATGCCAAGCAGCATCTTCCAGCCTCCATCTGCATTTCAGACAGAAAGCGATGCAGGCAGCGAATGCTCATTGCCTCGAAGGGACAACGCCTGGTTCAGACATGAAAATCCTGTCAGCACTGGGAATGCGACAGCCAAGTTACACCGGGATGCAAATACTAAACCAGCATAGGTGGCCTTCCCCAGTGCTGTACCTCCACAAAGGGGGTTCCTGTAACATTTCTATTGCAGTTTGAAGTCCCTCAGAAAAATCCATACAGGGAAAGAAAACCTTTCCCAAGTTAAATTTACTTTATTTCGCTGATAGTGGCTAACATGACAGAGATAAGATTACATTCACTGTAGTTTGAAGAATGCAGGCTTTTTTTTTTTTTTTAAATACACACTGGAATGTCAAGAAAATGTGCAAATCTGAAGTTCAGCCCTCTTAACTAGCATGAGATGATTTGGCAAAATCCACCTGAGTTAAAAAAATAAGCCCAAGTTAGCTACCCCATTCTTTCTCAGTATTTGTAAATAAATCATAGCTACTTTGTTCACCTAATAGCTATTTTCAACATGACACCTTATCCCCTAGAATAAATATAAATATTTTACTGACAGTGAAAGCAAGCAATTTGGAGTTCATACATGTCACGATATCTTTAAATCCTCAATTTAAACATGCCATGGTC
The DNA here is from genome assembly GCA_013397195.1 of Hylia prasina. Classification (NCBI taxonomy): domain Eukaryota; kingdom Metazoa; phylum Chordata; class Aves; order Passeriformes; family Sylviidae; genus Hylia; species Hylia prasina. Next base: position 462,670 of record VYXD01001719.1, on the reverse strand, counting down.
TTTAGAAATGGTTTTTCTTTACTACATTACTGATACATTTCACAAAGTTAATTATTTAAATTGCATATGAATTATTAATTACAGATCATTAAACTAAGAAACAGAAGTCTGGAATATGCCTGTTATAATTATACAACTTATATTTAAAAATGTTAGACATTAAAGGGCTCAGAGAGAAAAGCATACATCTAAATTCTCTGCTGCAATAAATATGTTACAATACACACTTTATCCTTTTCCAGCTTATTTCTCCTATTATATAATAAACCTAAGGTTTAAACTTTCCAGACTTGGGGCATGAGGCCGGTGTGCTGAGGATACACCAGAGACAATAGGTTTCCATTTTTCTCCTCTGGCTGTACTCCACCCTGGCTAAGGAACTGTCTAGCAGTGCATGCCTTTATTTGTGCCTTGCATTAACAAGGCACACAAGCTTTCGGACTTTAATGTAAATTAAATGTCAAGTCCAGATGCTGCCAACAGATATCACAGAAAACCCTGCTAAAAGAGACCTACAGCTAATTGTTCATTACAGTGGCTCAGTCATTTATTCATACATTAATTTATGGAGCTTAGCTGAAGTCTGTCTCCCACCCACTTCAAACAAAGGAAAATAATTTGCCACACTGTACTAACTGCAAGGATAACTGAGCCGTCTCCCATACGGGGTCAGTGGGGATGGGATGGTTTCCTCCACGTTTTTATACAGGCAAACCACACATTTCATTGTCCTTTACTTGATTTTTTGCTGAGCTGCTTTTGTGGAAAGACCCCCCCTTTGCACAGGTAATCTGGTTGGATAGAGGCAACTTTTTGGCCACGCTACGCCACTGTTCCACATCTTCCCTCTGAGCATTGCTCAGTTGACAAAAGGAAGAGTACAGAACATGGCACACAGGCATCTTAGTATTTGGGGAGGGAACCCCAAAGGAGGCAAGTCACTCTACTGCAAGAGTGCAAGTGCTGTCCCAGCACAGTATGTGCTTCCTTTCATGCACAAAAATAGAACTGAAAGGAAAGGAGAAAAATCAACCCACCCTGTACTTTTGTCCCCATACCAAAGCCATGCAGAGCTCCCAGTTTCACGCAGCCTCTAAGTCCCCAGATCTGAGAGTATTAAATGAGCTGCCACCCACCTAGCTAGTCATGGCCACCACATTTATATAAATGTTAACTCCCTGACTGTTTCCCTTTACTATGACTTTACTGGAATAACCCTTTTCATATCTATCCTATTCACTTAAAAGAGAAGTGGGATCTAGGCTGCAAACTCCAGCTGACTAAGCAAATATGTTTCACCTCCTCATTTAAGAAATTAGCAAAAAAAAGCAAATCTCCAAGTATCTTCATTTGCTTTGAAAGAGTAGAAATTTTCTCTCTTATTTTTGTCCTACATTTGAAATCCTTACTTCAAAATAAAACTAACGAAACTTTAACATGTCTTCTAAATAAATCATAAGTGCATATGTAAGAACAGGGAAAACAGAGTGGACCAACATCTCTGCACCACAATGAAAAGCAGGAGAAAAAAAATCATAATCAAGGAGCATTTTTAGTTTTTGTTTAAAATACTTCCATAGACTTTTCATAGCCTAGGGAAGAGAAAACAGGAATAAAGGCATTCAGGAAGTTATGCTACTGTATTTCTGCTTAAATGAAAAGCAAAGTCAGCAATGTCAAGAGGGTCTTTAAAAAGGCAACACATATGAAACCCAAAGCAGACGCTGGACTGCCCCACCCAACAGCTGCTCTAGCGAAGAACATTGGAAAGTAAAGGCACAAACCTTCCTGTTTCTTTTCTGTGAGCAAAGGACCTTTTCTCCAAAGCTACCCACCAGTTCTCTTTAATTGCTCACCTACAATTAAAACAACCTGCAGCAACAGTACAAAGAAAAACTGTCATAAAAGACACCTGAAGGCAAACTCTCTCTTATCAAAGCAAGCTTTTTACCCTCATTTAATATATTTTAAAAGACAGACATTCCTACCTGTAGATCTCAGTACTGAGGAGTTACAAACCTGTTAATGCTGGCTGTAACTGCCACGCTTCAGCTGCCTGGTATTTTGGCTTACACAGCTGTCTCTATCTCTTTTAATTTTCAAGTTTTCTCATCTTAAATATATATATATATATAAATCAAACCTGCAAGTCCTGAAATGGCTGAGACAGTCAAGAGTCCAGCAAGACAATAAGAAAGCAGCTGCTTTCCACGGCTGAACACCACTGCCTGTAAAGCATCTATATATTTTTTCCAGTGGTGCTTTATTCAAATTCTAGGGAAAGCATCAGTCTGAAACCAGTAACTGATGGGAGTAACAGTTTATAGGTTACAGAAGGATATTTTATTGTTAACGGACTGTACCATGTAGGAATTAGAAGGGGGTGAGGCAGCAGGCAGGCAAGAGGAGAGAGATGCTACTATTTTTTTTCCCCAAGCCACTGCAATTACTCTGATGTGAATTTTTGATGACTTCCGACATATTGCATGGCTAATAATCGTTTCAGCTGTCATGTTTGGTTAATGTGGAAAATGCATTTGCTGCATTGTGATGCAGCACTCCAGCCACAGATTGTAACACCAGTTGTGAAGCTATTCCCTTAACTGAGCTGCATGAATTTGCACATACCATGAGGCTGAAATAAATGGTAGTTTGATTTTTATACAGCAACTGAAAGCTTCTGCCATTTTAGACCTGCAGAGCTGTTGGTACAACTTGTACAGGCAGATAATTTTACTGCATATTAATTGGTGTCGATGCTCTTTAAAGGGGAGCTTTGATTCTCCATTGTTTTGCTGTGTTTGGTTATTTAGCAGTTAAAAGACTGAGATACTATTTACGTTAAACATCGCTCTTTCTTGTAGCTTTACACAGGTTATTTAATTGTAAGCATATATACATCAATGAAACTGTCGGCACTAGAGAAATGCAGCCTTGTTATTCATACAGGCTCAACCTACTTCTTCCTCCATATGATACTTAAGAGTGTGTGTATATATAACCTTGTCTTGCAAATGACTGCACATGAGGCATGAAAATAAAATGACTGCACGTAAGGGGTGAAAAGATGCTGCTTACAATCAAATAAAGAGAATTTTATTTGCAAAGTACCACTTCTTCACCTACACTTTAAACATCAAACGGAAAAGTATAAGGTTACATAAATACTTGCGTGTGCCTTTCACTGTCACCAGCAGAAAAACAATGCTGCAAGCAATCATGCAATTACAAGAGGAGATGTAAAACAGCAGAGATGAAACCATGCTAAGAGCCAGTCACCCGGCGATTAAAGTCAGGCCAGTGTATTCCAGCAGTCAGGTGATGGTGCCATCATTACAGTGCAGAAAGCCACAGAAAAATCGAGAAACAGACCACCCCCATCTTCAAGAAAAAAATTAGAAGCACCAAAGGAATAAAGAATGCACTTGCTAATATGCCAAATGCACAACCATGAAGCAGTGTTTCACAGAATGCGTGTGTAACACTATCAGGAAGTTACTGTCACAGGTCCCAAGTGCACATTTAACCCAGGGTACCAACCCAGCTCCAGTCTGCAAACTGCTGGTGATACTCCCAAATTCAAAGTTCATTCTTTTTAAATTCCAGAACAACAGCCCTGCTGCCACATTACTTCATTTCACAGTTCAGTAATTCTGCTCACAAATGCATGTCTTGAATTTGCAAACACACAGAGGCAAAAAAATCCAGACTTCGGATGTCTACATTTAATGAAGAACAAAAAGCTATCAGGAGAGTGTTCTACTGTGCATGAACACTGATATACCTGCAAATTCATTACCAAATCATTATTTCCATTTCTGTTTAAATTAAAACAACACTGCAATGTGTATGTTAGACATGGAATATCAGAAAATATGGTAGAGGACATTTTATATGGGAAAAACAGGACTCTCTGTATTAACATTGAACACTCCGGTTTGGGAGCAGTTCCCGTGAACAGGGTTATGTCTGCGGAAGGCCCTCTGTGGCTCAGGCTCATCTACCCCAAAGGCATCACTGCACCTTGCACAATTCAGAGTTTCACAGGTGGCAGAGTAATCTCTTACAGTGTGTTTTGGCTTTGGAATTAGCAAACTATCTTAAAGGTGATTTTCCACAAGTGACTGCAAGGAGCAATCTCTCCCTGCTTGTGACCAAAGGAACATCGAATATTTGAATCCTGCTACCAGGCATCTCATGAGTGAAGAAGACAACATCTAAATCCAACATTCTTAGTGGAAAACTGCAGTCAGTTGCATTGCAGGGAAAATTATTGATCACAGTCAGCTACACCCCATAGTGCAGGCAAAGTCCCTTTTGGGAGAGGAAGGTTAATACATTTGCAGGGATAATTTAACTCTGGCATGCCTCTTGCATTTCTGAGCATCCACGTCTGGCACCATTGCTGCTGCTGGGCTTGCCTCAGTAACTTGTCAGTCACCTCACACACACTGCTCTGGTTTTGATGGCTTCTCCCCCTACTTACCTCTAGTTTGCATAACTCACTAGTGGTGCAGAGACAGAAGCACTGAGGGTACACAGAGTTTTTGCTTCCTAGCAAAACTTTGAAACAGGTAAAGGTACCTAGAGAGACAGTCGACTCTTTAGGACAAACAACAGCCTCCCAGGGATTTCAGGAGCACAATGATCCATCTGGAGCTGCTAGCCACAACTTTAAAGATGCTGCTTTTATCAAGATTTCTCTATTATTTTCTGGCCATATAATGCTACTGCAGAAGTTCCTTGCAACTGCAGATCTATGCATTACAATCAGCACAATTATATATCTGAACTTCGTTTTACATATCGCATTGCCAGGGTGTAGCTCCGCAAAGCACTGTCTCCCATTACCTATGGATTTCTTAGAGCAAGAGCTTTGAGGGATATGAACAGAAACTACCCACCCCAAATGGCTGTTAGTGTAAACAACTGTGAGTGCTAACCCAGCTAAGATGTCGGAACTGCTATCTGTTTCACTGGCAATCAATTTAGTGGAGCGTTCAGTCAGCTCACGCATCAATCACTTCTGCACTCTGATGTGACTGTGGGAGGGGAAGAAGGAAAACTACTGTTCAGGGCTGCTGGGCCCCAGCTAAGGAAAACCACGAAAGTCTTCCTTCTGAGTAGAAAGCATCAAATCCCTAAGAGAATGACAACGTAAAGAGAATGCAGAAGCCGTTGGAGTAAGAATATCCTTCTCTGGGTCAGGATCATTCCCTCACTCTATCTCTGCATGTCCACAATGACCTCCTGCCTTGTCAGGTAAAGCTTCATCTCTGGAGTGAAGGAGATTCCTTCATCACGACTACAAAAATCAAAAGATACAATCACCCTTACCTTAAAAAAAACCCAAACAACCAAAACCCATAAAACATGGTGGCCTGCAATCAATGATATCATCTCCTTTTCTTTCAGTCTTGCCCTGGACAGGGCTAAGGTGAAGAATAGGACCAGCATCCCTGGATCTGCTCCTGTATTAGCTCCGTTTTGAAGCCTTACAGTTCCAAAGTCTGCCATTGCATTAGCCAGCAAAATAGAGAGACATTGCTGCCAGTGAGTTGTAACAGTGATAGGTAGCTCCTTCCCAATATTTCTTCTCTGCTTAATCCAGCACTGTAACAGCAGCAGCAAATACTGCACTGTCATACTGGCTCTGGAGAAAGCCTTAAAGCATTAGCTGGTCCTCTCTGCCAGGCCAGCAGGGTGATTATCCAGCATTAATGACAGGCGAGGTCGCTTCCTCTGCCTTCAGCTCTGCACACTCATCCTACCCCCTCAGAGGGATGCAGAAAGAACAGCCAGAGAGTTCAGGTGTCCAATCCAAGCAGGTTGTAGTGAAGAGAAGAGGAAGAAGACCCAGGCTAACACTTCAACATCAATACAGTAATACTCATACACAAGCAGAGCAGAGAAAATGTCAGGTATTATGATACTACTGGCCTGTCTAGCAGGGAATTTGGGCTTTGTTGCAACAGGCTAACTTACATGAACTAAGACAAACAAGCCATCCAGAGTCAAAACAAAAACTAGAACTAGAACCCGCTCCAGTAACATCCAGTATAATCATAGAGAGCCATCCTCCTTTGGGTAAAAACCACCAACGCACTCATATTGGGAGTTGTTGGCTTGTTACAGAGCTCGAAGGCCACCTGAGTTTCAACACAGCTCTGGAACTAAATTTATACCAAACGAGGCAGGATGTAAAGGTAGAGAGCAGGAAACACCCCTGAGAGAACTGATTGAGGACCAGCGTTTTGTGTGACCAGGCAGACACACGGGGAAGTGAAACACAAATCCCGTAAAATTAGAAGAGTGCTGGTCCCAAGCAGGGGAGAGGTGAGGGGAGCCCAGCCAAGCAGAGAGGATTAGCACCAACACTTGCTCTTACTGCCATCCACACCCCAATTAGTGGTATCATTTGTCCGGATGAATGGGGAACTTGCACTCAATTCGGCAATTTGACAGGGTGTCACTGAACTACCTCAGGTCCATATTTATCCAAGAGGCAAGTGCAGGAACCAGTTTTAATTAGAGCCTGTTTGACAAAGAACCGAGGGTATTACCCATGCTCTCACCATCAAGCGATAATTGAGATGTAATCATTTAAACAAAGCGCAACAAGTGTCCATTTACCCAAAGCCATTGTTAAATATCCACTAGGAGATTATTTTCAAAATTATAATGTGCCATGAATATGCAAACCACTTTCCATCTCTAGCATTGAAAAGAATAATCACCTTTAAAAAAACCCACACCACCAAAAACCACAACTGAAAGCCAAACAGCTATTTTGCAGCAGAATCTGAAGAGTGTTTTAAACATGCCAATGCTAATTTAAAAGGAGGGGGGAGAGAAGTGATGGCTCTGCTTTAGGGCCATTAAACTATGTCTGGAAAGCCCTCTTTTGTACAGCATTAGCCTGCTGTAAGTCTGTAATTATGAGGAGAATGTGTTAATTTTTAATTCAGATTGCTAACCCCTTTTTTATGAACAAACCCTGCATGTCAATCCCTCTTGGAGATGACTGTAAGCACTGACATGACCAAATTCAACCCTCGGTGGTAAAAGCATGCTCTCCCTGGGAGGTTTGGCATTGTGCGTTGGAAAGCAACTCAGCCTCGCAGTGAAATAGCTCTTTTATAAAACTGTCACCTCAGCATCGTGGCCAGCAAACCCACAGCCTATTAAACCAGAACCATATGGCCCCTGATATTCACACCTTCATTGCAGCATTCTTCTGTCTGGCTACTGAAATTCTAACACAGCTTCACAGGAAGCTGAATTCCCATGTCCCTCACATTTCCCGAACACAAGGAAGCACAAGATGAGGAAGTTAACCTAACACTGCCTAGAGGCCCACACCAAGTTAATGGCTGTCAAACACTAAACCCATCTTTCATCTCTTCTGACTGCTACTGAAGCCAGCAATCCATGGGGGAGCCTGACTTCAGAGCATGCTTTGACACAGTCCAGCAATGAATTATTAACTCCAGTGGAAGCCATAAAGTGTCAGCTAGGAGCAAACATGAGCCTTCTATGATGATTAACCAGAATGCAATTATCAATGCTCCTGCTTCTCACAAAGTGTCTCCAAATTCCCCATCACATAAAGACCAAAAGACACCACATAGAAATGCATTTCCACATGTATGAAAGCAGAAAAAATTCTGTGTTTTTACCTTTTTTTCTTCAGGGTTATATTATCAGCTCTGAGTGGTCTGAGAAGAAAACTCTGCCTTGCCACCTGCATTACCAACAATTATACATGGACTTGCAACACTAATAGCAGAGTCATATATGCAGAACCAAGTCCATATTTTTAATTTCCACAGCAATTCAATCCATCTTGGACTGGATAAAATGCAGTTGCAGAAACTTGCCTGCAGATTCAGAACAATCCTGGGCTATGTTACATCACATGGCACAAGCTGTTTGCAGCCCAGAGCCTGACTGGGCACATAGAAGCAGCTGTGGCTCCCAGACTGCTCACCAACAGCAGACAGACGAAGATAGATGCATTCACCCCTTATGATGTGAGTGCTACCCAAAAGGGCAGCCCAGCCTCCTTCTGAAAGGCATGGGCCCACCCTGCCAGTTGGATGTAAGATATCCACCTCTAGCAGCATCCCACCATTCAGGAACAACAACTTGCTCAATTCTCCACCAAAGGAATCAAGATGGTTCCCCATATTAAACCACAAGGCACCAAGAGGCAACAAGCACTAGTGATGGACCTAAAAACACCTGCTGAATTCCAAAATACACAAGGATGTTTGCTTGGAATGGGGTGCCATGCCATTCTGAAATTAGCAGTGAAAAGCCAGGATGAAGACAGCATTTTAGGTTTTTCTTAGATAAGATAAATTTGTGCTTTTCTTTTAATTACAGCTGCCAGCTCTGAAGAAAGTGGCACTAGAACTGCTGGCCAGCATGGAAAATGAACACCCACAAGCATGCTGGTTAAAGTGAACAACAGCAATGCATGGCTGCTTTCTCAAACTATCCTTGTATTTCTCATAGTGAAAGTACAAGTGAAATCAGTATTGGCATCTCAGTGGGCTTAATTAGAAGTCAGGTCTACTCTATTCAGGCCTTCATACTGCGCTCATTACATTAATATCCAAGTGCCTTCCAGTCCTGCATTAAGTGACATGACTAACATCTGTCGATGTTGTTTGTTCTCTCCTCCATTTCCTGGAGAAGTGGAGACACAGTGTTCAAGCAGATCACAGAACACCCAGCGACTGGGAAAGAAGATTCCTTCAGCCTTGGCTCACAAGAGCATGGCCATGTCTGCTTGGTTAATGGTTTTATATCATAGTCATCAGCAGAATGATTAAGCAGCTATACATATTAAAAGCACCAGGTCTCCTCCCAGCAGCACTTCCATGCAGGATTGACATGATTGGATGACAAACAAAAGTCTGTACTTTGTGGGCCAAATTATGTCATTTGGAGTTTTATCATTTCATTTCTCCCCCTGAATCTCCTTGCCTTGTCATCTTACATTAGATAATACTGAGGATACAACTTCCAGCAGAGGAAATAAAGGCGTCCATCTGTTGAATTTGACTAAAAGGGACAACAAAGGTATGAACAGCTTATCTGGCCCTTAAATCCCTTACAAAACACGCATCTTCAAGCTACAGAGGTTTCACCTGGATATCAAAAGTAGAAGACTGAAGTCAGAAATTATTACTTTTGTACTCATGTGCCTTTCACCTTTCCCAATAATTATCCTTCTATGTATCTCTATTCTTCTGATACTGAAAAGTACTTATGTCACCATTTCTTCTGATTTATAACCCAGTAATTCTTTGCAAAGACATTGTGAGGATACTGAGATAGCTAGAGAATGGGAAGAGCTAGAAGGAAAAGAACTGCAAGCGATTGAATCTTAGACTCAATCAAGATGATGAAGAATTGGCAATGCTACATATCTTAAGGTCAGCTAGCTAGGGTTAGGCAGATACTTCTAGTAAAAGCAAGTGCCTAGAGAAAGGTCAAAGGCAAGAACAAACTTGGTAGAGGCTGGGAAATGACGGGCTGCAGGGGATCAGACTATCACCACTACCTTCTCCTCATTTGTCCACTGAAACCTTCAAAACTGAAGGTAAAAGAAGCCCACTGAAACTGAGTCACCAGCTATCAGATTAGGAGAAAAGCAAGGACTCATTCCAGACCAGTGAGGGGAATGCACAGAGTTTTCATTTAATGCAATGTGCATAGCCATACAAAACCGGGATTAGTCTTTTACAAAAAAAGAACAACCTTTTCAAGTATAGATAAAGAGACTCTCAGGAAGGGACAGAGGCTGACTCAGAAAACTATTAAAAGGACAAAGTGACTTTCAAATAGAGGTCACTAGTTCAAACACGAACTAGATCAGTAGTGGCCAAGACTAAAGCATCTAAAGACTGATTAGTGGTGTAAACAAAAACGCGTTGGTTAATCCTCCTTGAGCTCCTGCTACACAGAAGCCCATATTGCAAGATCCATGCAGAAAGCAGAATTTACTTTCTGTCCAGGCCTAGAGGAACAGCCACGGCTTAGGGGGGTACCCAGACACCAAGTGCCTGTCCTTAGTCAGTGCAGAAGTGAGACAGATGCATTGCTCCATTTACTTAAAATGGCCAAGTTATTCCTTCTGGTTATGATACTCTACCATAGTGTGCTCACATGTTTGTTGCTGGATACATATTATCAGATACTGCACTGAACAACACCCACTTAGCATCTATAAACAAGCATTAAGATCCCATTGCAGGTTTACAGTATTATTTTGTCAGAGAATTTTCCTGTGAGAAGTACTTTGCTGATTCACTAATGTCATACAACATATATTCATAAAAACAGACCACCAAATGCCATTTATCCTTTTCCCCAGCACGGCTCAGAAGAGGCTCCAGTTATCCCCAGAGATCTTGCAGCACTGCAGACTCAGATGTATATTATGAGAAGCCTCACTGCCGAACATCCTTCCAGAGGACATCCAAAGAGGGCAGACAGTATTCCAAAACATACATTTCAGTAATGAAAAGCACTAAACACACAATGTTTACCACTCAGGAGGTACATCCAGTAATGCAGCTGCTTTAACTCTGTTCATCGAGCACAACTTGGGTGTCTCCCATCTACCTTCACAAGGAGTCACAGCTCTAATATATTCCACACCATGCTGTAACCACAGACATCCAGGGAAGCACTATCCTTCTCACTGTTACTGGGCACTATAATACAGGTTGCAGATGTATTTACAGGGGGGGTTGTGTCAAACCACTCTTCACATACTATTAAGCAAACACTTCTTTATGGACCTGCAGTTTAAACAGCATAGCCATCATTACATATATCAATGCATACTTCTATATAAAAATATCTGTTGCTACTCAATTATGATACAGCATATTATTCATGTACTATTACTGAACTAGGATCCTGCAAATAACATTAATTCCTGTGTCTATTTATTGGAAGCAAGGACATGCTGGAGGCAAAGATATAGAAGTCTTGATTTCCTTTAAAAAAAAAAACCAAAACCAACTTTTATTAATGTTCGTTCCAAACAAGATCCTCCAGCTGCTGAAGTTTAGTACCACCCAAAATACATTTTCCCTAGGGTCCTCCATTATCAGCAAGGGCCTTTCTTGAAAGTCAAATCTTTCAAGAGATTTTCTTAGCTATCCAATTTGGGAGACTCAGGTATTCAGCATTCAAGGAATGCAATCAAACCCTGCCCCTTCCAGGCCTTCTGGGGCACCTATTAATTCACTCTCTTCCTATTGCTAGAATCTAAAAAAGTAGAACAGACCAACTTAAATTTGCATTGCAATTATTGAAAGTCTATAAATAGTTGTTGCCATAGTGTTAATTAAATTGCTATATGGTAATGTCCTTTCTTTTCTACCTTTTAAAGCTGAACTCTGAGTAAGTCAGGTAAGCTGGGACCATGCCACGTAAGAGTCCATGGAAAGTGAGTACAAATGCTTAGACATTGTATTGTACTCCACACAAAGATGAGCTGAAAATCTGAAGTAGCTTGTTATGTTCTCTCTTTCCCACTTGGTATGAAAGAGACTAATTTCCAAACTGCTTCATCATCTGTCACCCCAACTCTGAATTTTGGGGGGAAAAAAAAAAATCACCAAAAAATTTCACAGACCAACCACAGTAATTGAATGGATATGAACTGCATAGGGAAAAATAAAAAAAAAACCAAAACAACCTGAAAGGTTTTTTCCATCATCTTTGTATCTTTAGGAAAGATGGTGAACAATAGTGATGGCCACCACTGCACAGAAGTATCAGATCTGGCAGACTATTGAAACAGGGGGATGGAGAAAGTCAGATCACTGGAGAAACAAATATTAAGCCCAATATATGCCATGGCAGATAAAAAAGTGCAGAAAGCTGTTTTGGTCTCCCTTAATTTCCAGTACTTCTAGTCACAGTGAAGTATTTAGTATTTCTGTAATTACTGGTTTTCACAGCAGGCTGTAACAAACAGCCAAACTACTTGACAGAACCAGATAGCTGAAAATGTCATTTTCAACCAAAAGCGTGGTCATGCCACCACCCGAACCCACAGATACACATAAATCAAATCAAGCTTATTAGTTTCTGTTTTATTAAGGTTTGTGCTTCTATAAAAGGGAGAGATGGCTCCTGAAGGATCCCTGTTACCAGAGCAATTAGAAAGGAAAGGCTTGGGTAAGGAAAGGCTTCTGGCTCACCACAGTGGCAAGTGATTCAAACTAATTAAAGGTTCCACCCCGTCCACCTTATCAATACAAGAAATTCACCCCAATTATCAGGACAGCTGCTTTCTACAGGATTATTCATGTGCAACAGCAATAGCATCAGGCTTTCCACAGCTCTCTGTCCAAAACCTGATGTGGTCTTTTCTACAAGCTGGACGACTGGCCATCAGTAGTATGAGCCTGAGACTCGAGCAGAAGGGACCAAGAGGAACATGGACCATTAAACCACACTGGGAAAGGATCCCAGAAACTGAGCAGAGATTACTGATGGTGCTGCAGGGAGGAGAGGGCATGCCCTATCTCACATTCTGGAGAAGCAGTGGCCACAACAGGCATATTTTTATGAGCAGTGCTACTAACACGCAACACACTTGTGAAGCTATACAAATAAAATTTCCCCTAGAAAAAACAATAACTAGTTTAAAATGAATAAATTAGAGCACCCCTAATTTAGCAGCTCAGCAAATGCCAGGCATGGCAAACATCAAAGGTGAAAAATATCAAGAGGCACAAACCTCAAAACATTAGGATTTCTGTCAGCCTCCCTCTGTCTTTTCAGTGTCTCCTGCCTCAGAGGTTCAATTCATGTGAAGCTTAACAAATACAAAAAAAAGGAATTCAAAACTTGCCTATTTATCTTTTCTTTTTAAAATCCAAACCACATTAGTACTTCTGGATAAACAAATTATATTAGAAAACTAGCATTTCAATATTCTGGCACCAAGCCACATTCTAATGGACATTCAAACACTAACTAAGGAAATGGTTGTGCATTAAGCCTATCAATAAGTCAACAATCAATACTTCAGTACGGCAGTAAAAACACAGTGCACCCTTTGTAACTGCCACTGGCCTCATCCTTCTTCATAAAGCTCAGCTCCTAAAAAAAAATAAGTCTTGAAGCAAGAAATGAAGCACATACTATTTCACAGTCATTAAGCATTTATCTTAAACTCTAGACCTAATTGGTCTTCTGAACTGTACAGTTTTTTGTTTTTCAATTGTGTTCTGACAGGGCAGAAGAGTCAGGAATAAAAAGGACAGAAGTTCAGACACAAAATTCATCAAGCAGGTCAATAGGTAAGAGCTGCAAAATAAAGAAAACTCAAACAGCAAAGCCCCAAACAACTGCAAATTAGGAGCTGGTTCCAGCTTTATCTCCAAAAAGTATCTCAATCAAAAGAAAAAAAAAATCCCATCAAAGCATGCTAACATTTGTGTTTTAATCCAATTCATAGATTTTAATTGCCTGCACAACATCAGTCCTGCACAATCCCTTGACATATCCATCCTATCAGTTTGATCAAATGAAGCCAAAGGCAACCTCTGCAGAGCATGGGTTTTGGACACCCTCTGGAAAGCGTGACCATCAGGCCATATTGCTCTGCAACAGAAAAAATGCTTTAAATTTAGTTAACTCTGGCTTGCCAGTCAGAGCTATGGCTATAATGCTGAGCCACTATATTTCTTGACAGTGGAAAAAAACCCACAGTTTTTGGGTGCTTGGAGCAGCTCTGCATGTCTGCAGAAAGGTTCAGGGTATGCTTTACAAGAAGAAATGGTGATAGACACTGATCCAATCCTGTGAAACCTGAATGTAAAAACAGGAGGACAAAACCAATCAAATTGATCATTTTTATCTCCACAGCCTAGTAAGCTCAGTACTGAAATGGAACTTCATCATGGAATGGCTAAGCCAGCCTAATAGTTTGGGTAAACAAGCCAACTGAATTCTCCATTTTCTTCTCCAAGTCTGCAAATACACAGAGGGAAACAGAGAATGATTGTTTCAGAAATCCCTCCACAGATCCCTTACGTTTATTTGCTAAAACCATGCTGCATCCCTGGGGTGTCAGCTATAAACAAGCACAGAGCACGGCTGGGAATTTGGAAAGACTTTTTGCTGATATTTTGAAGTCAGGACATCTGCATCTTGAGGTTGAGCTCTGCAAAAGCAGCCAACGCCGCAAGCCTGGCAGGCAAGGGGCAGGAACACCCAAGTCCTCACAGACCACGGAGCAGTTTGCCAGTGCACAATCCAAGCTCAGGAGCAGGGTGTGCACCCAGCAATAGCCTAGGCCAGACCTCTGACTATTAGGTTTTGCTACTTCAGCTCACTCTCTCTACATCAGGCACATCCTAAATAATCCATCTCAAGCGAGAGTTACCACACTACTAAACACTGCTGCATAAAATGATTATGTTGGGTAGCAGGCAGTAGCTGTATTGACAGTAGCTGTATTTTAGCCTACAACTCTAAACTGCCAGATTAAAAGGTTTTTGTGTGGCCACAATTCCAGCTCAGAGCAGCAGCTAATAGCAGTCTTTGCACAGTTTCAGCTCAGAGAAATTCAAGATCTCCAGACCAGACTGGCGACAGCCACTGCAGCTGTCTTAATGACAAAAGGGTGGTTTCAGCAGAGCTGCCAGGGGACAGGTGTTTGTAGCACAGCTTCAGATTCTTGTTTCATGTGGGGAATGGAGCTCTGCTGACAGTCTGTACCACAGGGGCAGCCAAGGACTGCGCTGTTTAGCACTGCCAAACTAGAAAACAACTGATGGAAAGAAACAACCTTATTTTTTACAAGGTCTGGTGGTATCTAAGGGAAGTTGGAGGCCAATTAAATGTTGCCCAGTATTGATCAGGACTGTGAACAATAAGGAGGTCTGAGGAAATAGCAAAAAGGAAACCAACCACATAAGCTTCCACTACAGAACTTCACAATCTTGTGACAGCCAGTGGTAAATGCAACTTTTAATTCTCAGTTGAAGAAACTGATGCATAGGAAGGCATTTCTTGAACTCAAAGTCAAGCATAAAAATCATGACAAAAATTGGATCAAAATCCAGCTTTCTCAATTTCCTGCTATGAAAAGCAGCTGCCACAGAAGGCCATTTCCTAAGTAAATATATGCATCAGGGGCTGCCAGTCAGGCAAGGATCCAAAAATTCAAGGGTCAGGTGCTATTCAATATTTGAATCAGTACAATAAAACACTGCATAAATATTTAAACTGGCACTCTTGATCCAAAATACTCTTGGAACGTATTTCAGCCACTTGCTTTCAAAGTTCATAACCAACATTCCCTTTTTTAATTCTGTCCTGTGGAACCTCTGAAAAAACCCCATTCCTTGTTCATCCACAACACATCTGACAGCAGTTTGCTGGTTTGATTTGAATGTGCTGCTTTCAGACAGCAAGTACAAATAGATAAATCTCAAGTGCTGAAATCCTGTATCCTTGGCTCTTTATGAGCTCTTGCTCTAAATCTGCCCTCAGTTTCCCTGAAAAACCCAAAAAAACCCCAAACCTGAAACTCCAGAACACTCTCCATTTTTACATCTCATTTATAACCTCTATCTTCAAAAGGTAATTGCTTGGGCTCCATTTCAGTTGTTTTCACAAAGCATGCTATAAAACAATGTAAGATGAAATTTGTCGTTAGACACAAACTATGACACACATTTGCGTAAATCTCAATATAGCTCTCAAGAAGTCAAAGGCCAGGGACAAAGGCATTTTGATATTCCGCATGCAACTGAACCTCCCACTTGTTTTAGCCAGTCATTAATATAAGTTATGATCTTGTAGGGCAACATTTCCCTACTGTCACTCACTACTTGCACAGCCCAACTCAGCCCCTACTTTTAAACTACGTGACATTCAATGAGCTGGAAGTTGCTGTAACTGGAGGTAGAAGCCCAGCAGATGTGCACTGCCAATAACCCACCTGGCTGCACACTCTAACAATTCAATACACTGAATTGCAGCTCTGCTGGAGATTCCTATCCTGACATCTCCACAGTTACACTCAATATTGATTTGCATGAACCTGTTCCTATCTCAGACATCACTTCCCTGTGCTTCTATGTCCTAGACCTGTCAATGCACCTAAGCTCCAAAACAGCTCAAGTGTCTCTTGAAAATAAAATTTGAAAGTCTTCTAAAAGATATTTCAGTAACACATCCTTAGAATCACTAATTTATTTTGGTTTTTTTATGTGTTGTAATGAACACATTAACTACTGACCACAGAAATCTGACAATGCATCTGACACCTGCAGTGTTTTGCTTCTATTGCTGGTAGCAGCAGCTTGTTCAGCAGATGTTTCTAGAAGCACCTAGGCAAATTGTTCAGAGATTAATAACAAAGGCAATCAAATAAAAATCCAGACCCAAACCATACCCAAAAGCCAAGGGACAAAGGAGGGCTCTTTCAGTTTTGTTGGGCTATCAGAAGTTACAATTAACTAAATCTTTGATATTAATGCAAAAAGAAGCTCTGATGATCCCACGGGTAAGATTACTCTGATGGAATGCATCAGGATATCAGAATGCTCTGAATTCATACAAACACTTCAAAAGGTAGTGCTATACTTAAATTATTTACACTCATGATGGCCCTGGAAGAGTTGAAAGGAATTAGCTGTGAGACTGTCAATCTGAGTAAGCAAGATTTAGTCTGTGAAGCTGTGCCTACCAATGAAAGCTACATTCACTAACTCACTGCACTGATTTCACAAAGGGTAGTAGAAAGGTCAATACTTCAGTCTTTCAGATCTGGCACTTCGTAGGGCCAGCAGCCTTACACTAACCAGCATTACTGCGTGACCATGTGGAATCTCTCTGTCTGAGGAAGAAGTTGCCACCTGGAGTGCTCATACGGTGTCACTCCTGATTTGCTCTGGAAGCTACAAGTTCATTTTTTTAAAGATAATCAGTCAATACTAATGATCCAGTGCTACAACTGTAGAAAAGGGTAGTTTGAAGATGTAAAAAACTTGAGTAAAATACATCAATAAGCTCAGGAGTTGTTTAGACTCTGAGGTCCTGCCTACCTTCTCTCCCTGCACAAAATCACATATTTAACAGAGCTCCTTAGCTTCTCAATATGAAGTGCACTGACTACACATCCAGCTTACAAAAACAAATTGCAACACTCTCTGAAAAATAAATTGTGAAAGACACAAAAAGACCTTTTCTTTAGTTGCACGTGGTAGAGACTTTATTCCACTGCCTACTGCATGCATTTTCCATAAAGCAGAGAGGTACAGAATATTGGTCAGGATAGTTTTCAATTTACCACTCTGGAACTTCAGTTAGGAAAAGGATGAGATCAGCAAGCCATTGCCTTTGACACTAGAAAGAGCCTCACTAATGGGAAGGCACAGCCTGCAGTGCCATGGACAAGCAGATTGTAACACTGCACAGGTGCAGAGAGCCAGCGAGTCTTTGCCCATATAAACTGCTTGAAGCCAGTTACTCAGCATTTAAAGAACTCCAGCAAAAGCCATTTGCATTTTAAGCAGTGGTGATCCTTCTCATCCTTCAGCATCCGACCTTCCAGTTTCAAAGCTTCCATATTTTTTTCTGGATGACCATAACCATCCAGCACACTTGCCACAAGACAAACACTGGTGTGCAAATGCCCAGTACCAAGGCGTGTTCTTTCTTGTAGATGACACCAACCAGGAGTGCCGAAGGGAAAAGGATCCACCTCAGAGATTTGCATAAAATCAAACAATTTAGAAACTCCTCCAAGATGGCAAGATGAACCTTCTCTGGATCCACAGGGGCACTTCCCACATGCAACATGTTCTGCTGAGCTGTCTCTGCAACATGAGTCTTTGAATTGCGCTTCCCACCTTCCTCTCTGGAATATGTGGTTTCAACATTTGTTGCCAGGATGCATTGCTAATACATAATATATTGGCTGGAAATTAGTATTTCATCTCAGAGACAGAAAATGTTACAGCAGCTTTTTCAGAGGCAATGCATGCAGAAGAATTTGAGGAACAAATTTTCTAAGACAAACAGAGCAAACTTACAACCAATAGAAGACAAATCTAGTTGAGACAAACAACTAAATTCTAGTCTTTAAGATACACTGCAGATTCAGCTCCCTGGAGGAAGGAGATCTGTTCTGCTGTTCTGATGCAGAAGAATGTTTTTTTCTCGAAGTCTGGCTTTGGGTATTTATTATAGGAATAACTTCTGACTGATGAGCAAGAATTGCTTCTCTTTTCCTGGTGATGCTTTGCAAAAGGCTTTCCATTTCTGGCACTCCTGGGGATAGATGGACTCATACGTAATGTTTCCTCCCCAAATCCAGCATCCCTAAATATCAGCAAGAACTATCCAGCCTTCAAAAACAAGCTCCAGACTCTTTTCACAGAGAAAAAAAGTGGGGCAATCCTATGCCCCACTGACTGGTGGACCCAGCATATACCAGGAGGCAAGGAAGGCCTGGAGATTGACAGCTCCTTTCTGACAGCTTTCCAGAGACACAGTGCAACACCCCTTATGTCCTGGAGAGATTTCTCTGAGAGAAAAAGCCAAAGCAAGGCAAAAACAAATAGAGTAACTCAGAGGAAATAAGAAAAAAGGAAGAGAAAGCAAACAATTCTGCTATAGTGACTAACAGGGATATAACTGAGTGACAAGTTACCATCAACTCTCAGCCAAAAATTTCACACTACTAGCTGATGGGAATCATTTCCAGGTTAGCTTTACCCTGCTTCCAGCAACAAGCCAGAGGAAGCATCCACCCTGAGTGCTTATTTTCATAATTCATTAAAAAAAAAACCCAAAAAACAAAACCAAAGTTTTCCTTGGATAAAGAAAACAAAACCACAAGAGGACATTAGAAAAGGCAGAGAATAAGACATTTAAGAGTATGCTATCATAGACAAACAACAAAACATTTAGCATAACTTTAGCTAATTATGCACAGCAATGTCATACACTTCATCTAACCAGGCAATATGAAGCCAAAACATTAACCTCAAGTCAAACAGCAAAACAAAAATAAGAGAAGTGATATTGATTAACTGTATCTGTTGAGTAATCAACATTCTTACCATTAGCAATGAGCTGAAAATTTTCTGGATATGCCATTTTTAACCTTGGAAAAATTAAATCAAAATAGAGGGGGACTAAAAGAAATATAGCAGGGTTAGATCTATGAAAAACAAATGAAAACAAACAAACCAGAGTACACGGTTCAAATGTGTAATTCCACAGTGAGATGGATCTCTGCATCTGGTTTCCAGCACTTAGCTTTCACTTGAACCTATAGATGGTCACAGTCTCATTTAGTCAAAACAATGGTGAGTCTTTTGACTACTGCATTAGCACTTATTTCACATTCATTAAAACCTTGAGGGTTTTGTATCTACTTAACAGACAGAGTAAAAGGATTTAAAAATGCCATTTTCTGCTACAAGCCTTGGGGGAGGAGAAATAATGAATGTTTCAGAGTTACTGTATGGTAACCATAGCAGGCAAAATCAATTATTGCTCAGAGGATCTAAGATAACACACAGGTTTTATCATCTATTTGAAATGTGGGGTTTTTTCCTTTTGCATTTCCTCCCCCATACTCTTCAGAAATTTCTTTTCTCATACATTAGAATCTTCCCCAAAGAATCCTACTGACTTGTCTTTAGAGATAAGGATTTGTCATGATTCTGTACAGTATTCTCACCTATGCACTCCCATTTACCTGAGATTAAAATCAAATCCTTCACAGATTACTACTTTTGCCTTTCACACCGAGTTTGGCTACACCAAACATCATTATCAGAAAAACCAAACAAACCAGTGTTATCAACAACACTGTAAGCTGGACAGACATCTTCAAAAGAGAAACTGCAGGACACACTCAGGGAATTGTCAAAAACATGTGACATAGTCTGGGAATGCTTTTGGGATGAATAGCATTACAAAACTGAACCAAGAACTGGTATTTTAAGTCAAGTAAGTGTTCTAGACAGGGTAGATCTTGAAATCCAGTTTGTACAGGTCTGAACAGAAAGGAAACAATATCTGTGTAAATTATGCCAAGCTGAAAACCAATAAAAGGAAATAAATTTTAACATAATCTCCAATTGGATTGTGGAATTTACTGCCACAGGAAGATGGCAAAGCCAAAACCATAATGGGATTAAGAACTGACTCAGTATGTATATTGATATTGACAGTACCTAGAGCTGAGTTTAATACTGAAATTGTGGAAAGAACTATTATTCCTCATGCTTCAGGATAACCAGTCTCTAACCACTAAGGAACAAAGTGAAGCCTAATAAAGCAAGTAGATCTCCCCATGAACATCTTTCTCAGTGTTTCTCCTCTGAGTTACCCAGTGCTGACCATAAGCATGTAAAGGTAACCAAACAGATGTGTCCCAAACACAACCTAAGAAATCAACTATGACAACTTTACTATCAGCTAACCCCATATCCCTGAACCAAACCTGGGACAGCCAACTGAAGGATTCAAAAAGGTTTAATAAAGCTGCTGAAACTGAAACTAAGCACTGAGGTGTTTACCACTGCCTTTCCTCATTCATCAGCCTTTGAACGGCTCTTGTGTGACACTGGCAAACCTTCCCTCTGCTCCCTCAAAAATACCAGATGTGACAAAACCTCTCTCCCCTTTCCCCCCCTCCATACTACAGCAGACACTGAAGATAACACATAATGTAGAAACTGATGCTTGAAAAGTATAGTCCACAGAGACTTCTACTGGAATTACACCACCTGGCAACATATTTCATTTCTCTATGAAGTTATTTTAAAACTAAATCTCTCCAACCTTCTCAAGCCATTTTTACCAAGCAACAATTAAGCATGCTGTTCCAATTAATTTAAAAGATGATCTGTTAGCTGTGGCTCATAATGCTACATGAGCATTTTGGTACTTCTGTGGAGTACCATGCATTTTGCATGCTTACTGAGATACAAATAATGGAATGGTATAGAAAATTTCCAACTCATCTCCCTTAGCTTCTATCAGTCATTTCCACATGCATGGAAAACCAATGAGACATCTCACAGTAACTGCTTTTTGTTTGAGCAGTTTAATATTTTAGCTCAAAGTAAACAAGTAACTCTTGCACCCAAAATAGTGTCAAAGCAGAGACTTGAGTAAACTGTTGGGAGGGGGTAATACATGAATTCAGAGCAGAAAAGCAAAGAGAATGAACACAACTGGAGTAAGTAAAAAAAAAAGAGACTAGAAGAAAGATGAGAAATAAAGGATAGGAAAGAAAACAGGAGACAGTGAGAACAGAAGTTGTGCCAAAAATCTAAATGAGCAAAACAAATGCATGTATCCTTAGTTCTACCTCAAAATGCTGCAACTTTCTTTCAGGAACATACCTTGTCAGGAATAAGAATTTCATTCTGACTTCAAAAAGAAAAGTTAAAAAACATCCCTGCACACAACCCAAACATTTCTTCCGCACACTGCCAAATTTTCAGGCTGCTGTTTTGTATGGGGAAGCTTAAGTACTTCCACAGTTTGACGCCCAGTCAGTGATAAACAGCTGACACACTTCTTAGTTAGTGACTGTTTTAAACCAAAGCTTGATAATGCCTAGGATTAAGATTTTTGGATGTGGAGTCAAACTGACTAATTACAACAGAGGAGAGGAGGGCATGCACAACAATATACCTGTAGCCTTTTCCAGACTGTTAAATTACACAAATGGTTTAGTAATAAACCCCAGTGGAATTCATCAGTCGAGTAACACTTTCAAGAGGCTTGAGTAAATGAGGGGAGCTTGAGAGGAGGGGAGGGAATTAAGAGCTACAGCAGCTGCTGCTTTTCCTAATAAATTTGATGAACTGCCTCACTGAAAACAGTGTCCAGGGTTTTATGCTGTTTGTGACCACAGGAGTTCAGCAAGAGAGTCTGGCCTACTCACATTACAGATTTCCCCTGTGGAAGAGTGATTTTTACTGTACAAAATGCTGTTCGTATATTAGAAATCTCACTCACCTTATTGTTAATTTTTGACAACTTTTTTTTCCCCTTAAATGCAGCACAGATGAACTGGGTTCACTTCTGTGTATAATCAGTTCCACTGTGAAATTCCAGCACAGCCCTGCAAATCTTCCATTTCAGAGCTATGATGAAGATACTGGAAAACTCCAAATCCTCTCCTATAAGGTCTATGCTTTATTTGTAAGGTTTTAAAAAATGTTACAAAACAAGAGTTATGCTTTGCCAAAGCTACATTTGAACCTCAAACAAATAAATAAACCCCATTCTTTAATCCAAGTAAGTGCTCTATCACATGATATGTGGAGGGGGCAAATTGCCAGGTTGCATCTCAGCATTGTTTCTTCTCACCAATCTGTATAAACGCAGAGATGAAACCATTCTAGTAAATTTTTCCTGCACCATGAAAACACCAATTCCAACAGTTCATTTGCACATGCTGAGCACACACTGTCTCGGTCAGTAGTCAATAAAGACCTCAGCGAGCACTGAATTAATGGGACAGTGTGACACTAAAAGGTACCACATTGCCAGAAATCCTCCTGGTCAGATGCAACACAGATCCTGAAAGTCCTTCATGATCCCACAGTACTTCTTGCAATAGTAACCTTGTTACCAGCAGGCTGTCGGGGAAATTCCAGCTCAGGTCCTCACACCCAGGTTTGCTCCCAAGTTCCAGCTATGAAAGGATCCTGCACTGCTACCAAGACAAGTGGAGATGTCTACACCTCAGCACAGGAGAGGCTGCATTTTGGGTATGTGATGTCCAAACTGCCTTTTTATACTGTATTTGCTCCTTTACAGAAATACAAGTTCACATTCAATTAGAAATTGAAACCATTTTCGAACAAGGGCAGAGCTACATGGCCAAAGAACAAAAACATGGGAGGAGGAATGAAGTCAAACATCATCACTCAAAATCTGGTATGTTTTAAGATGTCTGAAGTATCTGTTACAAAAACATTTAATAAAAGTTTACAGCTGTCCTGATTTGAAATGCAAAGAACATATCTGGATTAAGCAGACAGGAAATGTGAAATGTGCCAGGACATAGTAGAAAATTTAAACAGATCAATAAATACAGCGACTAGAAGCAGAGTTCCCAGTTTTTCCATCTCATGACCTTGCATTAGCATAAAGTTCTGAAACATCTTTCCTACCCTCTTATTTACTCACGATAAAAAAGAAAGGCAGGTCATCTATCTTCTCTCCCTGTTGCCAACCCCTTAGGGTTAGGGATCCATGATCAGAACCATCAGAACCAATGGAAGATGACCACATAATTACTCCAATTAGCATGCAACCAAGCAAACAAACAAAATTTAAAGTAAGTCATTATCAGAGTATTTACTGAATGACTGTAATTTGGCCAACTAATGAAACACCTGAGTGTTCTACATTAAAGGTACCATGGTTTGGGGTTTTTTGGGGGTGTGGATGTTTGTTTTTAAGGTTAATAAGGCAAGGGTAATTTAAAACTGCACTAAACCATGCCACTAAAGCAGTAATGAAAACTAGAAAAAATTGCTGCTTAAATGTAAATTACAAATGTGAGGGGAAAAGTGACAAGCAAAAAAATTCCCAATGTTTTGGCCTTTTTTTTCTCCTCTTTTTCCTATAGTGCTATTCAATCATCTACCTAATGCCAAAAAGAAGGGAGTGTTTTGGTTTTGTTGGGGTTTATTCCTTTTAAATGAAAACCAAAACAGACCCCAAACCCCCATGCTAGCTATAAAGTAGAGAAGCCTGCACTCTTAAATCCTAGTCACATCCCAATCTACACACACCTTGGTACTTCCCAGGGCATCCTTTAATCAGCACAGGCCTTGGGAGGCTCTGGGCCAGCCTGCTCATTCAGAGGGGCCCTGGGAGACTGTCAGTGTCAGGGAGGTGGCAGACAGGCCACTGATCCCCGGGCTGCTCTGCCACGGCTGTGAGCTGCCCAAGGCCCTGCAAGCCAAGGACAGAGCACCAGGAGAGAGCACAGGCAGGCTGCAGTTTATGCAGAATTGTTACACATTACTTAGAAGAAGGAGACATCAAACACAGCAAAGACGAGCTGAAGAAGTTTCTGTAATTTGTATTTCCAAGGTCCACATCCCTTAGCTCCATTTGCTGCATGTCAAACTACCCGTTCATTCCCTGCCACTGCTCTCTCCGATTGTGTGCAAACTGCCTCTAGCCACATTTAATTACCAGGATATTTATATTCTTGATTTACATGCCTAAATGTGCACATTAAGGCTCAAATCCTGAATGCAATCAGTGAGACAACCTAGGCAAAGAAGACAGCAGGGTTTGGTACTAGCATGAACTAGTAAAGGGAGGACAAAGTATGACTTCTAACAATCTTTGCAGAGAGGTATTTTTGGAGCCAAACATTTCTACAGTTTTTGAAGAATTCCCAACTATGACCACGAATAGTGTTTTTCATTTGGACACAAGCAATGCAAAGAAACCAACAGCTAATGACCAACCCTAAAAAATCCAAGGTCAAAGGTTGTCCTCTTGCATGCACCACCATGGCTCTGCAGTGGTTAAAAGGACCCCACAGCTGTGCTGGCATCACTGATTAGGGTGAACAAGGAAGCGACAGAAAAATAAAGCCACCTTAATTTCAAGCTCCATTAGAACTGAAGGACTTGGGGGCGGGAGGAGAAATCAATGTTTGGCAAATGAGAAAGGACAAAATCTGCAAAAGGAAAAAATGCATTTTCAGGCTAAGCTAATGCAAACAGTGGATGGTGAACAGCACTTGAGGTTGGCCCTTTAAGGTTGTGTCAGCATTTCCATTTATAAACTCTGATTTTAGTTACACTCTAGTAGATTACCACAGTCTTTGGTATTATTCTAGCAGAATACCACAAAGTATATCACAAATGGTAACATAAAACAGCAATAAGAGCTCAATTGTTGAATAATGCACCATTTCAGTACCTGATGTCAGAGTAAGAATTTTTCAACTACGAGTCATACATACACATATACACAATCAGAACATAGAGGGCTGGGGAGAGCATCCTGGCACCCAGATTCTATCTACACTTAAGAAGTTAAAGCTACCTTTGATACAAAACCTATTTACAGTACTTTTAAAAGATTTAAAATATCCCAGATACTTCATTTCAATCTGTCTCTTGCCACTTGGAGTGATTTCAGTCTAACCCTTTGCCCTCATTTAGATAAAAGCTCTTATTTCTGTATCTGGACCTCTAGAGAGGTACTCAGTCAATATTCTGAATATCCACACCCAGAAATCAAAACCAAATCCTAGTATGCAACCTTTCATTTCTGTTCCGCCTAGGTCAGGAGGCCAAGGTGAAACTTGTACAAGTGAGATAATTGACAAAATTTTCCTTCAGTGTAACGGAGCGAGGCCTTCACCTCAAACTTTCTAAGCAGATAAGCAATGCATTCATTCATTTTAGCATTCATTTCACAAATCTGCACAGAGCTAGACTGAGCCAGAAAAATGAGAGAAAAACCATTTTTTTTAAATTACCACCATGACTCTGGGCTTATATTTTTCAAAACAAAATATACAGGGGACCAAATCTAATATGAAGCCAAGTGACATACTCCAAATACAAATCCCACAGTAAAGCATAACATACATTTTAACCTGTCAAATGATCTTAGCAGGAATAAATCAGGCTTTGATCTTTGATCTAGCAACTAACTCCTACCTGGTACCCCAAAAATCAGTTTGACAGAGCAGCAGTGACTCTCTCTCTGATCTCCACACATAAACCAAACGGCACAAGTGCAGGGTGCCAGGTCACACCTCACATGTTACAATAGCACAGCAAATCCACATAATAATTCCTGCTCTGGTTGCCATTACTGCAACCTGAGAGAGGATCTGCTATGACAGTGCTCATTAGAAGAGGACATCATAGTTTTAATCTTTGGAAGAATGAAGAAATACCTTTTCTGAACAGAATGGCAATGTTATGTTTATATGCACATAACCCATCTTTGGGATACCAATTTGTATGATCAAGCCTTACCTTGGATTTTTAAAAAGAAACAAACAAAAAGACCCAAGCACATAAAAACATGTTAAATATGAGATCAAGAAGCACTTGACTAACACATTCAGTTTTGAAAAGATTTTGCCAAAATAGGGCATTTTGACAGTTTAGAAAAATCTTGATCTTTATAAACTCCTGACATAAGAATTATTGTAAAATGGATTTACTGCAAGAAATGTTTGTTGTTCTGCATGCAGTTTAATAACACGAACTTTGAAATGAGAGAGGAAAAATACAAATTCCTATAATTTAATGGCAAGCCTAGAATCTTTTACATAATCTTCCCGGCCTACTGCTCTAGTGGGAGATATTTCCTGGACTCACAACCCTTTTATGTGCAAGCAATCTACATTTTACAACTGATAAATAATTCAGATAATTAACTGAGCTGCAATTTGGTGCACTTTTTAGTCAGCACTATAGACTACCATTTAAAGAGGTTCTGTACAAAAAGTCCCTCCTGCTTGTTAACCCAAGCTGAGACTTCTATTAAGGTGAATTCCTAGATTCCCTTAACACTTTCTGAATGTCTCCAGCATCCTGGGACTTCATGCCCTAGGGTACTCCCCTCTGGTTTTTCTTGCTGTTTTACTCTCTATATAAGAAACAAGGTATTTCCTGGCATCCTCCTTCTGCAGTGCTGATTGCCATCATTTGAGATATTAGATTCTGGCATATCTCTCTCTGATATGGCCTCCCACAGGCTGCTAGAACAGACTGCACTGGAAGAAGGAACAGAGACAATAAATAAATGCTTTAGGTAAGAATGCAAGGAAAGCTTAAGCAAACTGCCAGAGAAATCTCTAGATGCAAAGGAGTGACGTGGAAACACATGCCATAAAGTCTAAAGAGTATTTTCATGCTGTAAGAGCTTTGATAGAATTTAAAAGTCAGCAGAACCCTAAAATGCATACAATAAAGATTTAACTATATTTGTAGCCTTCAGACAACTGCAACAGTCAGCAAAGGCTATGCATTAGGTCTGTGCCTCTGGCACATATTCTCCACCTTCTCCTGTGCTGTGGTGCACAGAGGCTGCACCAATGCAGCTCCACCACTTCTTCAGAGGGAAGAGGGCACAGACCTCCAGTCTCAGGTGCTCACCCAAAAAAAAGTTTCAGTCTCTTTGGCAAATGATGATGTAAAGTATTTATGAATTGATACGTGCTCAAACCAAAGATTAAGGGACAGATATGAGGAACCACATAGACAAGAATAATTGAAGTGTAAAGAATCTACAAATAACAATTAAGTTTCAGATGGGATTTCAGGTTAACAGGGTTGTGAGTCTGTGTTGAGCATCAGGAAAGACAGGTCTGAGGAAGGACAGTTGAGCCTACAACACTGATGATAAAGTATGGACCAAGTTCATTAAGAATATGTGAAGAAGTTTTGCTGCTTAAAAAGAGGAATGATAATGCCAGAAGGCACAGGCTGAGGGCTTGGTGCAGAACAGAACAGGCCTTCCCAATCCACAGTATTAAAGTTTACCAGTATAGCTGTGTAAATACTGAGTAACAGTAGAGGAACAGTAAGGTTCTGTAAAGACAAAGCAGATTTCTCCCTTGTATCACTGTGCATACTGCTTTTCAGATACAATGGGAACAGCTTATGGATGAAGGATTCTACACAGAGCATAGGGATAGCTTCAACTGTCTCAAAACAAACCCAACACATCTCAAGAAGACTTAAGGGACTATCTAGGAACAACGGAAAGAAATGCCAACAACCATCAGGAGGTATAAGAAAAAGTAACACAGAAAGAAACTTTTGCAACACATCTTTATCAAAAGCATCAAATAATTTTAAGACCTTCTTGATTAACAGAGGTAATTAGAGGAATATCAGCAGTGTCTAACACAAAGGTCCTCTAACATAGCTAACAAAAACTTAACACAAACTATTCTAAAAGTGCTGATGACTGCTTATCTGAACCTACAGATGGGTACAGAGACTAGTCCATATTCTAAGCAAGTAACTTTCAGGTACAGACCAGTTGACACCAGCCAGATGTGACTGCAAATATCCTCAGAGGATGTTCTGCAAGACATAAAATCCTTGCACCCATTAACTGGAAAAACAGGCAGGGACAAAACATTTAAAACTGACATTTGGCTTCTGTGCCTCCAAGACGATCTGAAATGGAGGCTCGTGCCATGCCTCCCCTTGCAAATCACTTTTAGCTAATTGACAATGAATGTTTTCTGCACATGGCCTGCAAAAAAAAGTAAGATGCAAAGCACACAAGTATTGTGTGATGAGTTGTTGAAGTGATCAGTGATTAAATCACTAGTGTTAATCATGATTCAACACAGCAAACAGGGTACTTTGATTTAAATGATTGATTTTAATCCTGTTCCCCATTTGTACTTTTTAGCTATTTTCCTGAAGAAAGGGCTGAATCTCATTGGCTGATTTGGCCATTTAAACATATTGATTTGCAATTAACCATTGGTTTTATGTTAAATTTGAAGCTTTTCCTGAACAGCAGGATACATTCAAATATTGACAAAGATGATTAAAAAGAAGCTACGGAGGTAAGAAAACATACCAAGATCACTACCAGAATATCCCAGAATCACCATTTCAAATAAGGCCTTGAGATGTGGTATAATTACGAAAGAAGAAAATCTTCACTTTTTAGTTAGGTAACCAGCAATAATATAAAATAGGATAATTATGCAATCATAGCCTTTTTTTCATTTGCCACAAACCTCAGCTCCAAAGAGTCAAGCACTCCACTGCTCCCGGGCTTGAGAATCTACACTAAGATTCTTCTTACAACAGAAAGGAAAAACAGTAGAAATCAAAGAATTAACAGCAGTAGTAAACCTAAAATAAAAAAAACCAACAACAAAAGAAGCAAAAAGGTAAAAGAGGCAAGAGTTGTTGAAAAAATCTAGACAGAATGAGGTCAAGAAAGACACGAACCAAGTTTAACATCACCAATTAGAAAGACAACGACGTCAGAAATTGGGACAGAGGGATAAAATGGGAAAAGGCAAAGTGAACAATGCCAGTGGTTTAGAGCTCTCACTCCATGATCAGGCAACAGATAGAGTCTCCAGAGAACACTAATTTTTAGTGAAAGAGAGGCCTTAGAAAACTGGGGTTAAATAAGTCTGCCTGAAGACAGGAGACCACAGGGCTCCTAACAGTAGCATGAGATTCAGCTAAGGGCCCTGCATCCAAAATGGATGGCACCAAATGTGAAAATAAAACATACATTAGACAAAATGGGGTAATTTCACATGCCTCCCTTCCCCTCCTGAAGTGAAGTTGTTTAGCATACTACTTCTGCACAAAAAGAAAGAAGAGCTTACAACTCTCCTGATCTTCCTAAGTGAGCCACCTGCCAGAAAGGAGAGAAAAAGATGAGCATCAAAATGATTAACCAGGAATTCACACTGTTACCTTCAATGCAAGTCATAACATCAATTCCATTACCAACTCTTAACTGAACAATGAATGTGCAGGTTTCATCACGAAGATATTCTACAAGGGCAGGCAGTGATCAGAAAGAGAAACAAGATGGGTCATAATAATTTCTAAGACACCCAAGGAAAATTTACAGGAAACTTTACAAGATAAAATCATCTGGTAAGGCATCTGAACCACAGCAAATTCAGTCTATCACCAAGACAAGGTTATGACACCTGTGATACAGTGAAAGAAAGAAGCTATACCCACCTCTTTTGTTTGTTGACTTAAACATGCCCTATTCCAACACCTCAAAATTGCCTCAAAAGTGGTTCCACATGTGCTTTTCCAATCAGACATAAAAAAGGTTTCAACACTATGAGAGAGATATGCCAGCACAATTTAGGCTTACAAGGCCAACAAAAAGAGGTCCACAAAAGGAGTAAGTATGCATCTAATTCCTCTTGATTTCAGCAAGGGTTTGGAACTTAAAAGTACTTCTGCTACCTTGGTATTTAATGCTGCTTCTCATGGCTAACTCAAACATATCTCAGCACTGAAAGCAAAATCTCCCCTCTCCACTTCCTCTAGCCAGCGAACGAAACAGAGAGCAAGACTATCTCCACAGAAGCCTTAGAAAAACTCTGAACCACAACACAGGAACAGCAGTGGCAAGGGCAGTGTAATTCAAAAGTGTCCCTACCTGGATGTCAGTGTCCTTCACTGGTTCAAGAGGCTCAAATGTAGTGGCTGCACTTAGACTCTCAAGTCTCTGAGAAATGTGGGATATATCAAGCCCTTTAGACCCAAGAAGAACTGATCTATAAGGAAGAAATTGTACAGATATGAAATTAGTATTGAACAGACAAAACTCTAAACCCAGACTCACTGCCAATATTTAGGTCAGCAGCTAGCCATGTACAGACAGTGCTCCCAAACGTGTTACAAAAACTGCACAAAATCAAACTCTGCACAGCCCTATGTGTCTATCTAAACACCTCAGCCCTGCTGAACTCTATCTGCTATTCCACTGCAGTGCTGCACAGCTGCCAAGTTCTTCCAAACAGAAAAAAAATGTACACCATGTTGGTAAACATCAGCAGCAGCAGCCAGAATAAGGTATTGCACTTTTCAGCTTTAGTCTCCAAAATCAAGAACGGTAGTTCCTCAGATAAATCCTTCAACTATCCTATTGTTTTTTGGAAGCAGGAGAAAGGTTGGAAGAAAAAAAAGGAAACACAGGCTCTGCAGTCATTCTAAAGAACAACTTTGCAGTCATTCTTTCTCCCAGCAGGACTCCCCCCACGCTGGAAACCAAGCCCATGAACAGCTTCCCTGCCGTGTGCAGTCTCCAGGGTCAGCGCTCCGTACTTACGCCTTGACGTTGGCAGTCTCCTGCGAGGTGCGGGTCAGGGTGCGGGAACGCAGGCGCTCCCCGGCCTGCTGGATCTCCTGCAGGTTGCGCTCTACGTGCGGGAGCTCCGAGATCCCTTCTGTCTCGGCTGCCAGCTGCTCTGCCTGCTGCAGCAGCTCTCCAAAGCCTTCCGTGTCCATCTCTGCTGCAGGTTTCGCTCAAGACACACAGAAACCTTCAGGGAAAAAGGGAAAATTCTTGCTCAGCTATTAACAGTTTTCTATGCTTGTGGGGTCACAGACCGACCAGCAAGAGCAGGTCTTCTGGAACAGCACACACTGTCTATCCTCCCCAGGCATTAAACATCAAGGAAATCCTTTCAAGTGGTCTCAGAGAGCTTTCCCATGCAGGACTACAGTCTATGGATGTGTCAGAACTGGGATGCAGATGCCATATCGCAGTTCATATTTTGCCTTAATACAAAGGAGGGTGAAAGCAAAGTCCCTGTGAATAATTTTGTGTTAATCTAGCTATAAAATACTTGCATACACACATAGATAGATTGCTTGGAGCACTGGACTTCGTGATCCTTATGGGTCCCTTCCCATTCTATGATTCTGTACTTTTATATATTAGGAAGAAAGATGCATACATGTGCAAGCATATGAATATATGAGGGCTGAAAACACACATAAACATGAAGTTAAATTAATAGCAAAAACAATTGAGCTACAGACGCACACAGACAGCCATAACTAGCTATCTGTTAAAATGTGTTGCTTCATATGTCATTAACCCCCAGCCAAGAGAATTAAGTGCATGTTCTTCCAGTTTAGAAGACCTGTGTCTAAATTCAATGCCTTCAGGAAGTTTTACCAGTGTGAGAATTCCTTGCATTGACTCAGTGACAGAATAATTAAAGAAGTTAAAGCACAAGGCAAGGGCTGTAACAGAAGAGGCATTAAATGCATCACGCAGTTCTAAATTCAGAACGGAGTCTGTTATTTTTACAGAAAGCACAAAAGCATATGGGCTTGGGATCACTACGGAAAAAGACATGTAGCTGCAATGGTGTCTACATTAACACAATATGAAACCCAAACCCTCAATTTCACACATCAAATCATGGTTTGCAGCTAAACCAGCTACAAACAATAAGCATCAGGCACCTTTGTAAGGCCACAGAAGATCACAGGAATCTGTGGTGCTGAATGGTGCTACAGAGATGGAAATCTTCAGTACAGTCCCCCTCTCACAGCTTTTGTACCCAAACCCTGAGGGCCTGGGATGCAATAAGAGAAAACAGATCTCAAGTATTAACTCCAACTGTTTATCGTTTACTCAAAAGTAAAATCAGTGGAGACTATCTAGTTCAAGGAAGCCTCCTAAGAAGAAAACAGAGATTTTTAAAAATCAACAATAGCCTGTAATTCAAGTATTTCTTTGCACTCCTCAACTATACCAAGGCAGTTTTACAGCAGATTTTGAACACTCCTCACGTTCTCATTCCCAAGTACAACTACCCAGCAGCAGTAGCAGTGCTTTCCTCTGTCTGGACAAATGATTTAAAAGCACTGCATGATGATTCATTAAGACATATGCAGTCTGAGAGAGAAACTGATCCCTCCTGCCTGGGTGCCAGGACAAACCCTAACAGCAGCATCCAGGAATGGAGAATTTCACAAGCATTCCCCACACACTTCTGGAAAGCTGAGGGAGGGAATGATTACATTTGCAATGACTTGTTAATCAGGTGAGATGGCAGACACCGGACCTGTGTGCCACCAAGACAGAGCGGAACAGGGAGGAGGAGGGTGGAAATAAGCAGTTTCATGCCCTGCAATGCAGTACAGAACATCTTCCCAGTGTTTACTTGCAATAACTCAGATGCACCCCTGCCAGGAACAGCCTCTGTTGGCAGACCAGAACAGTCACACTCCTGTACATTCAAAGACTGATCAGATCCTCCAGGAGCAATGATTGTGAGAACAACACTGACATCAACTTCATTTGATCTGATCTGGTTTACCTCCTCTTTTCATTAACAAGATAAAGAGCTGGGAGTTAAGAAGCACCAGCTTCTCAGACTACTGAAAGCAAAAGCATGAAAAATCAGTGCTACAGAACTGATCCCAAACGTGCAGTTCTTCATGCAGACACCACGTTAATACCATGTAAGATCTGTCACATAAGTTTGCCTGTGTAGGACTACTGCAACAACTCTGCAAGACTGAACCCAATTCAGCACATACTTAATAAACTGGTTATTTTGGAGCAAGTTAAAGCACCTGTGATTATAACCAAGCACTGGAAGCAACTCAAAACTCAGAGAGCAAACCAGCTTTTTCTAAGTGACAGAATTCAAACATTTAGACTGAATATTGGTATATTCGTAACAGCGCAAACAACTCCGTCTCCACCCTGACAGAATTTATTGCACTCAGGAGACTGCAGTCTGACTCTTCCTGCTGCTGTGCAAGAAGGAAACTGCTCCCACAGTAACGAGCACAGCGATGGCAGATTTTCATGTCTGGCTGGGGAAGGAGCAACAACCAACACCTAAGAGAAAGAAAACACTTCAGAAATTAAATTAACTTCAGTGAAACCAGACTGACCTTGGGCTAAAAGCCAGGACTGAAAAAGCTCTTCTGTAAAGCAACTTTGATGACTTATCAAAGTCATTAATGCAGCAGCTTTAAACTACGATTCCATTAAACCCCAGTTTAATTCCCCCAACATTTAAAACCACACATAAGCACTATATATTGTACAAGTTGACTAAGTTAAAGCCACAAAGAAAACAGAAAAGATGACAGGTTTCTTAAGTCTATTCAGACTGATTACAATTGATGATTTCTTACCTCAAAAACACTAAAAACTCCTCAAGAGCACTACAATGCTATCTCAGGAAGAAAACTGTAGCAATTCTACTCCAAACATGGCCACAATGAACATTTTACTGTACTAGGCTCAGAAATACACAAAGATGAAATACTCCAATGCATGTGCAAGTGTCTGCTGTACTTCACACATTGACAGGGTTTGTGTCAACTAACCAGTTAACTTTGAGAAACAGTAAAAGAATCAGGTTTTTCCAGAAGTCTGGGAAAAAGAAGGAAAAAGATGTCACAGGGGAGAAGGAGAAGGAAAGCCTCACCCACTACATTCATAGTAGCTGATGAACCAACAGTTCCACAAGTTGCAGAAAGATTCTTCAAAACAGGAAACAAAAAGGAAGAAAACAGTGTTGGCTTCTCAAAGAGGCTCTCACCTCAAAGTGCTCAAGAGACCCGGTCTGATGAGTCAGGATCAGCTTCTTGTAGAAAGAAAACACAAGAGCACAAGTAGTAAGAGCAAGCCAGCAATGCTCTACTTCCTACAGCCGAGATCTGAGATAAAAGTGCTTTTTTGACAGGCTCCAAGCCTGGACTGCTACAGAGAGTGGAACAACTTCTGTCTACTAATCTAAACATGAATAAGTAAAAGGTCCATTTTGCAGGCCTGGGGAATTCTGTCTGAGCAGCAGCAATAACACCCAGCTCTTGCATGGTACATGGCATAAGCAGACATCCAGATATTTCAAAGACAACACCAAGGTAACCACTATGTTACAGACAGGGGAAGTGATTAGGAAACACAGAGATGATAATCAAAGAGGAGGTGGACAATTGTACAATCCAAATATCTGCTGCACATTTTACGGACCATCCTCTTGCCCGTAAAACACAATAATATTTATCAAACCTAACAGAGGGAAAGCTTCACACCCTAACTACACTAAACCCAAATAAAACCACAATAGGACACCTTAAAAACAAATACCTAAAAGCTTCAAACCATGTTTGGTACCCCATCTGGTATAACAGCCTGTTCCCCCTACAACAAAAGGCAGATGCAGGAAAATCCTGAATAGATCCCACAACAACCTTCAAAAGCTATTGTTTCTTCTACCACCGATCACTTAATGCTCCTCTGACTCCTATAAAAAGGCTTTGAGTCCTGCATATTTTCTTAATTCATCTTATCTGTAGGTAGATATGCAAAAGTCCAATCTACTTATGACCCTTACAGTAGGGTCATAAGTACCCTTAAGAGAGCCCTTACAGTAGGTATGTTGAAGAAAAATGGTTTTTTTCAAAGTTTTAAAGGCAGTAACACTGGGTTACTTGCACTGTGGGAAAGGACAAGAAAGGGCACACAACACTTCTCTACACTGCTCATTATTTAAAGTGGACCTGAAAAGTAGGCATTTAAACTGACTTCTACCAAAACACACTATCACAAATTTGTCAATACTTCCTTTTACCTGCCATAAATTCCTCATAATGGTCTCAAATCCCCACTGTTCTGAATAACTGACTCAGCTGGCAGTTTTGCAGTCTTACCATTTTCCTTTCCTCTTTTCCAAACACAGTCTTTATTTTAAGCACCCGACTCAGCAGAGCAATAACTTACACAGGGTGGCAAACTGACCCTCATTACACTGAGCATTTGGTTCAGTATTTTAAATTCCTTACATGAAAACCCATATTCTCCCCCCTCACTGAATTTCCTGTCATAGCTACACCACAGAAATCTTATAGATTTAGATGACAGAATCACATACATTCTTCCAAGCAATTTTAAGCTTTTTCTATTTGCAAATTTTCCCAAAGAGTGGGAAAACTTTTTAAAACACAACTTAAGTGAAAAAGCACTAAAGCACACAGGAACTGGTGTTCCTTTCTCACTCTTACCTTAGATCTCCATGCCATAATTACTGTCCCTAGAACAACATGACCAAATTGCAAGAGAAGCAGCCCTTCTTTGCACCTGGACTTTTCAAGCCTTCCACTCACTGTTCATATATTCTTCTAGTATTTGAAGGGGTCCTACAGCAAAGCCAGCAAGGGACTCTTTGTCAGAACTGTAGTGATAGGGCAAGGAGTTATAGATAAACATTGAAAGAGAGGAAATTTAGATTTAGGAAGAAATTCTTTCCTGTGAGGGTGGTGAGGCACTGGCATGCGGTGCCCTAGGAGGTTGTGACTGTCCTATCCCTGCCAGTGTGTAGGGGCAGGTTGGATAACGCCTTGAGCAACCTGGTCTAGCAGAAGGCGTCCCTGCCTATGAAAGAGGGGTTGGAACTAGATAAGCTTTGAAGTCCCTTCCAACCTCTTAACGTCCTATGAATTCCCAGGAACCAACCAGCAAATCCACCGTGGGGAGTAACAACGCTCATGCACAGAACTCAAAAGAGACACCAAACCGCACACATACACAAACCCGTTCTGAAATCATCCCAGACAACCAACTTCTGCTTCCTAAAGCACCAACACTGCACTTTAAACACTAAACTCCCTTTCTACAGCCGGGCTTGGCACTGCCGACCAGCACAAACCCGCTCGGAAGAACACACCCCTCCTCGCGCATCCACAGCCGGCCCTGCTGCANCCCACAGCCAGCCCCGCTGAATTAGCGCGGGTTATTGCCAGCCGCAGCTTCCGGGGAGCCCCAGGAGGGCCCACGAGGAGGCCTGGACCGCTCCCAGCCAGCCTCCCGCCGCCGCGGCCTGCACGGGCCAGACAGGAAGCCATGGGCTCCGGCCAAGGACGGCGTACAGGCAGCGAGCACCGGAGACGGGGAAGAAGAGGGAGGGAAGAGGCGGAAGGACGCTGAGCCCCGGCCGGCCCGCGCGGCGCCCACACCTCACCTGCGCTCCGGGCCGCCCGCCGCACCCGCCGTGGCCGCGCCGCGCGCCCCCATTGGCTGCCCTCTCGCACTTCCCCGCCCTCCCATTGGTCGAGCCGCTGCGCGTCCCGGCACCGCGTGGTTCTATTGGCCCAGCCGCCGCTCTCCGCCGCGCGCCAGTTCCCGCCCCCTCGCGAGAACAACTTTATTGAGGCGCTCCCAGTGGGGCGCGGACCGAATGTGGGGGGGCGGTTGCCTCCGGAGTTCGCGGGTTCGAGGCTGCGTCCCGCCTCCCCGAGCTGCGCGCCACAACGAAATCGCCGAAATAAGAAATATACAGACAGAAATAACGTGTATGGGGTTGTTCCTCACTATTTTTCCTCTCACTTCTTAGTCAACGCTGACTCTTGTTGGCAAACCCCGTCTGTGAGCTGATTCCTTGGGAGGTAAAATGAGGATAACGAATTCATCCCGATTTTGCTTCCTATGGCCAAATACNTCATGCACAGAACTCAAAAGAGACACCAAACTGCACACACACACACAAACCCGTTCTCCTGAAATCATCCCAGACAACCAACTTCTGCTTCCTAAAGCACCAACACTGCACTTTAAACACTAAACTCCCTTTCTACAGCCGGGCTTGGCACTGCCGACCAGCACAAACNGCCGCACCCGCCGTGCCCGCGCCGCGCGCCCCCATTGGCTGCCCTCTCGCACTTCCCCGCCCTCCCATTGGTCGAGCCGCTGCGCGTCCCGGCACCGCGTGGTTCTATTGGCCCAGCCGCCGCTCTCCGCCGCGCGCCAGTTCCCGCCCCCTCGCGAGAACAACTTTATTGAGGCGCTCCCAGTGGGGCGCGGACCGAATGTGGGGGGGCGGTTGCCTCCGGAGTTCGCGGGTTCGAGGCTGCGTCCCGCCTCCCCGAGCTGCGCGCCACAACGAAATCGCCGAAATAAGAAATATACAGACAGAAATAACGTGTATGGGGTTGTTCCTCACTATTTTTCCTCTCACTTCTTAGTCAACGCTGACTCTTGTTGGCAAACCCCGTCTGTGAGCTGATTCCTTGGGAGGTAAAATGAGGATAACGAATTCATCCCGATTTTGCTTCCTATGGCCAAATACACCAGCAAACAAACCCAGCAGGTACTTTCACCATCACCTGTACGATGATGTCCTGAGGGTGTATAGGGGTCCGCTGTGTTTGGTCCCCTCTTGGGCACACACGATAGCCCTAAAACAGGTATTGTCAATGACACAGGATTTGTTGGGCAAAATCTGGGAACTGGGAAACACAGATGATGTCTGGGCCTTGCTACTGTTCCAAAACATCATTCATCAAACATTCAAAGCTAAACAGATTTCCCCACTAATACAGTCTCTAACTGCAAATTTTCCCATGTAAAAAGCAGCTCCCAGGCCAAAGGCAGAACTGGCACCGGCTGTACTCGCTCCTCCTAATTGCCAGGTGCGTGCAGGGGATCAGGGTGCTTTCTTGCCTGTCGCTTCAGTTTGAGTGGAGCACTTGTCCCCGGCAGGATGCCCTGGTGGAATGGATGCCTTGGCGGGACGGTTGTCCTGGTGTGATGGGCGCCCTGATAGGATGGGTGCCCTGGTAGGGTGGCCGTGCCACCCCAGCTCTCCTGAGCCCTTCCAGGCTCCCGGGGCACCTTTCCTGAGTGAGGAGAGTCCCGGTTCGCCCGGAGACCGGCGCTGGTGCCTTCGGGACGGGATGAGGGAACAGCCATCCTGAGGGGCCGGGGCCCGGACCGGGAAAGAGCAGACACAGGCAGGGACCGAGGGAAGCAGGGACAGGCAGAGAGCCGGGGCCGGGCGGGCGGCGGTGCTGCGGGCAGGCAGGTGGCAGCAGATCCCTGTGGAAGGAGGGCTCGGCGGCACCGGGAGCGGAACCGCCCAGGAGAGCCGTTCCTGGGGCGGGACCTGGGTCCTCTGCACGGCGGCAAGGGGGGCTGTCCCCTCTGTGTGCTCGTCCCTCTACACTGGGCGCGCAGGGCGCCGGTTCACTTGCCCAGGATGTGCAAGGTGCTGTCCCCTCTACATCAGATGCC
The DNA here is from genome assembly GCA_013397195.1 of Hylia prasina. Taxonomy (NCBI): domain Eukaryota; kingdom Metazoa; phylum Chordata; class Aves; order Passeriformes; family Sylviidae; genus Hylia; species Hylia prasina. Next base: position 424,075 of record VYXD01001719.1, on the reverse strand, counting down.
TGGACCCTCCATACTGGGGGCCCGTCCCATGAACATAGGGTGCTTCTTATCTCTGTGCCAAGGGTTTTAGACTGGATATTACTCAAAATACTTCAGTGAAAATGTTGTCAAGCACTGGAACAGGCTGCCCAGGAAAGTGGTGGAATCACCACCCCTGGAGCGATGTAAAAAAAATGTAATGTGTCACTTGGTTTAGGAGTGGGCTTGGCAGTGCTAGGGTAGCAGCTGAACTTAGAGGGATTTTCCAACCTTTCCAATAATTCTATGACTCTGCACGGGGTAATTTCCGGTCCGCGCTGGGTACATTTTCTGTCTGCCCTGAGTGCACGTCCCCTGAGGGCAGGGCGTTATTTCCGCTGTGCACACGTACCTGTCACCTCTGCACAAGGTGTGTTTACTGTCTGCACTGGGTGCATGCCCCCTCTGCACACAGCGCTTCTCCCCTCGGCACAGGACCATGTCCCCTCGGCGCAGAGGTTCCTGTCACGTATGCACAGGGTGCTCGTCTCCTCTGCACACAGCGCATCACTTCTCTGCGCAGAGCGCACACCCTTTCTGCACAGGCCACTTGTCCCTCCTGCACGTGGTACATGCCAGCGCCACATCCATCACCCCCCTGGGATTCACACAGCCAGAAAAAGTGGATCTGGATGCAGGGCTGCTCGTCTGGGAGTGCACCCAGGACCCCCCTGCCCTGGCTCCCCTGGGCAAACTGAGCTGGGCTTTTCTTCGTGGGGCTGGATAAAGCACATCAGCCTCTTGGATCAAGCAAAGGCTCCCCTCACCCTCCCACCATACAGAGCTGTCCACAGGCTGAGAGCACTTGCTGCTTCATTAAAAAAAAACTTTTTTAAAAAACAGAAAATACTCCTGAGGGGACCAGAAAGCCATCCCCCACCTCACTGAGAGCAGCTACAGGCAAGGTACATCCCTGACCAGCTCTTCACATGGGTGCCTGCACCCATTCCGCTGGTCCGGTGGCTTTCCTCACCCCAGATCCCTCCTGGGGAGGCTGGAAAGGGCACCAAGGCTGAGGGTCTCTGCCAGACGGGCGTGCAGGCAGACAGGGGCAGGCAGGGCAGGCTGGCACCGGCGCAGTGCAGAAGTGTGTGCCCACGTCCCACCCTGGCACTCTGCTGGGAACGGGGAGTGGTTGATGCCTGGGGCGCTTCCTGCGAGGGGAAGCCCCATCCGAGCCCGGCTTTGTTTCTGGCGCAGGCTGCGGGCGCCTGGCCCCGGGGGGCTCATCCTGCAGCCCCTCCACTACTGTGGCCGGGGTCGCAGCCCTGTTTCACATGGCTCCAGAAGCAGAGCCATGCCAATCTTCTTCTCCAGCAAAGCGTCTTCCCATGGGATTGTTTTTTACACGCATTTAGGGCAGGGCAGACCCTTAAAACCCATTTCCAGCACTACACGTCTGTTGCAACAAGCAGTGCTGGGAGGCTGCTTAGGCAAAGACAAATTGCCTGATGCAATAAGACAACACATTTAAAAGGCAAATGGGCGCTGAGCTAGGTGTTGCTTTTCTCACTGGAAAAGTTGGGTGCTGAGCAGTCTGGGCACCCCCTGCAGAGCCATGTGCTGAAGCTGCGTGGACTTTGGGGAAAGGGTGAGCCTGAATCATCCTGGATGCCTGAAACATCCCTGGGAACTGGTATTGCCATGCTCCCACTGTGCAGACACCTCACATTGTGCCACCCAGCCTAGCAGAAAGGACTACATGGGTACCTAAGTGGGGGGGAACAATTTTGCTGGTTTTTAAATTTATCTTGTCACTGGTGCCTTGTCACCAAGGGTTGCAGGAGATTTTCCTGCCATGCAGAGCTGTCCCTTTGCCCAAAGAAGCACAAAATGGGTGAGGACAGCACAGCTGGGACCTTACATGTGTGGTGAGGCACACCCAGGAGACATGCATAGGCAAGCAGGTGCCTAAAAAGTGACTCTTTCACTTGGCAGAGACTTTCGGAAGCACAACACATCCCGTGCATCTTCTCACTGCCCTCCCTCCCCCACCCCAAATCCAGACAGGCAAGCACTGCATTCACGGCTATGGTTGCCTGCCCTCATGCATCTGGAGGTCATTGCAGCTTTAAGCAAGGTGCTTCCCAAAAATGAACTGGAAAAAAAGTGCTTGGGGGTTTTGCCCACAGCAGAAGCCAGGCACTGTAGCTGCAGGTATTTGGCATGGGGTGGCTGCAGGGAAAGTGTCCCTTTGGGGATGGATCTGCCCTGCAATGGATTGGGATTTGCAAAGCATGAGCTCTTGAGGAAGGGAGATTTGTCCCCACTAGAATTTGTCCAAGTGCTCTCTAGCTCAGGGCAGGGCATCTTGCCAGCACACATCACCCACCCACCTACCACACTTGCTCCCACAAGATCTGTCACCCAAAGGAAACCCCAAGTGTGGTGCAGAGGTATCATTACAATTCAGGATGGCTCATCTAACAATACAAAACTGCAAGCTTTCCTCAGAGGGCATTATAGCAAAAGTTTATTAAAACACAGCTTCTTTTTATACAATGTTTCAGTACAATGAATGGGATTGGTCATTTAGAACAACACCTTCTTGTAAACATCTTTACCAGTAAACAAGTTGGAAAAGCGCCAGGTGTCAGGAAGAGGCTATCTACTTTGAATTGTTTTGGGTTCCTCCTTACAATTTCCCAGGCCAGAATGAGAGCGTTATGTGCTCAGATTTCTCACAGGCTTCAAGCCACTGCCTGGAGCCTAAAAATCTATTTTCTGACCACTCTCAGTTCCCACACAGAGGCACCTGCCATGAAGCCAAAGAGGACTAGAGAGGACTAGAGCCCCTCCTTCCATTGCTTGCCCACATTTCTGGGTATGTCATCTGTCCTCCCTGGGAGACCAGCACCTTAAAGTTGCCCAGAGCAACCCCACCTGTAGGAGGAGGTCCATCCTGTGCCCTGTGAAGCTCCTTTTCTCCCTCGAGGAGGTGCAGAGCTCACTTAGGGAAGGACATGGGGGTGTTTGTGAGCAGCCCTCTCCCACCCCACAGTGACAATTGCCACACAGGTGTCCCAAATGGCAAAAACGCTCAGCCTCCAACCCAGCCCCACAGCAGCACTCGTACCTCCAGAAAAACTCCTTTATTTTCATCCAGTTTCACCACTGGTACAGAAAATATAAAACATGAAAAACAACAAAACCCAGGCTTTTCTGTGCCCCCCACCCCCCATCACTGAAGCATGCCGACTATTTACAGGCAGAGACGAGTGGCTCAGTGGCAGCAGCTGCATGTGCTGCTGGTCGGCTCCTTGCACACGCAGCCCTTGGCGCAGTTGCTGCAGCTCGCGGGGCAGCAGGAGCAGCAGCCTGGGGGGGACACAAGAGTTAGGAGGTAGGTGGAAAGGACCGGGGTTCTATGAGGCAGAGGGACCCGATGGAGAGTGGAAACAGCACCTCTGCATGAGCAGGGCTGATGATCCCAGTGGGTTGGGAGATTTCCATGAGTGTCCTACAGGGCAGGAACTGGGGCAGACCCCCAGAGGGGAGGGTGCGTCTATGTCTCAATGGGCCAGGGGAAGAGGGAAGGATCCCATGAGGGATCTACAGGGCAAGAGAGGGAGTAGTGGGTTCTCCATATGGCGTCTGACATGGTAAGAGGGGCTGTCTACAGGACAAGAGTTGGGAGGTCCCCACTGGGTCCAACAGAGCAAGAAAGAGTTCCCTTGTGGGACAGGAAGGTGTCCATGGAGTTCTAAAGTGCAAGGAGGGGTTCCACTATGGAGCAGGGAGGTGCCCAGGGAGTCCCGCAGTAGAAGTTTCCCAACGGAGCAGAGAGGTGCCCATGGATGTCCCACAGGGCAGTTGCAGCTCCCTCCAAAAACAAGTCCCCCCTTCCTGAGCCCCCCACTCACTCTTGCGGCAGCTCTGGCAGCGGCAGTTCTTGCACTTGCAGGACCCGGCACAGGAGCAGGAGTCACCTGCGGAGCGAGGGAAGGAGAGCGGGATCAGCGAGGAATCAGGCAGCCCGGAGTTAGGCGGGAGTCAGCCGGGACGGGACGGGGCACTTACCGGCGGCACACGTGCAGTCCTGGGGGTCCATGGCTCGGCTCGGCTCGGCTTAGCTCAGTCTAGCGTGGCTCGGTTCGGCTCGGTCCGGCTGGGCAGGCAGCGGTGCCGACCAACGCCGGCCGCCCGGTATTTATGGGGCAGG
>VYXD01001719.1:377252-406619 GCA_013397195.1 Hylia prasina | reverse complement strand
CCCGGCGGCCGCCGCGGAACCCACGCTAACCCCCGCCGGTTCCCCTGCGCCGGGGCTGAGCCAAGCCAGGAGCTGGGGGCCCGTGGCCCAGGCGCCCGAGCTGCGTGCGGGCGCCGGGACGCGATGCTGGAAGCCTCGCCCTGCCGCAGCAGGGAGCTTGCAAACATTAATGGCAGGTGACGAAGTGAGCAGTAGCAAAGGTGCCCAGAGAGGCCGTGGAGTCTCCAGCCCTGGGGATATTCGAAAGCTGTCTAGACACAACCTGGAAGTAACACGCTCTGGGGAACCCTGTTGGAGGAGGAGGTTGGACTAGATGACTTCTGTGGCTTCTTCCAGCCTGAACCACTTTACAGACCCAAGTCGCTAAGGAAACTCAGGTTTTCTAGCAGACAATGGGATTTTTTGAAGCCGTGGGTTTTATCATGCAGTTCTCAGAGCCGTGAGCCTTGGCAGTGTTACAAACCAAGCTCTGTGCTGATAACGGGGCTGAGGTTTCTGTGGGTGATGCACAAACAGCCTGACGGGAACAGACAGCATCCTGTGTGCTCTGAGTTAGAAACATAAACAAAACAGGATTAAATACAACCTGACTAATAAAGCATAGGTTGAAGCATAAACCCGCAGAAGCACTTAGGTTGTAAATACAAACAGGGTTCATCTGTGGTGTTTCCCTGCATTATTCATTTTATTTTGGAACATTTAGGAACTGCATAGAACAAGGGCTTGTCTGAGGGACAGAATGCACAGCCAAAAAGCAAACTGTTGAGCCTGTGATCCTTTGACTTGGCTCCAGGCAGTTACAGTGACTGAGCATTGGTCAGTGAGAGTAAAACCATGTTTATCATTCATCCTTTTTAAATTAACCATGTTCACCTACAGATGGAGGTTACAGATATGTACCAGGTAAATTGTCCTAAATGTTCAGGGTGTTTTGCAAATACTGCTACCAGCTGGAGGTAATTTGTTTAGTTTGTTGTTGCTCTCTTCGGTTTCCTATTTTGCCTTACTCTGAAAACTTGTCAGTTGTCATTTTCAGAAATAAAACAATGATGTTGCAACTCCACCGGCCAGAGCACTGTTTTCCCTACTGTTTCCCTTTTTCTAGTGCAGTTTAAAAAATAACTATGAGGAATGCTATTGTCAGTAAAACCCCCTGTCCTTTGTCCTCATTTTAGATTGAGTGAATGCTTTCTTCCCCATTGCAGTTATTATCCAAACAATAGTCTTTACTGTTTGTATACAAAGAGATACATGTGTGTATTAATATTTATATCTTTGTTTCTACAGGTTTTTATTCACAATCCTCATGCCCGAGGACAGAGAACAAACACAAACCGAATGGTGCAAAGTAACCAAGATTCAGACATTTCTCTTCTGAACATTAATCAAGGGATCACTTGTCTGACTTCGGGGGTGCTGAACCCTCAGCTGGGTTATGATTGTCTACTGGTTGGAACACAGACTAATTTATTGGCTTATGATGTGTATAACAACTCAGATTTGTTTTACAGAGAGGCAAGTTGATTTAACTGGTTTTTTTTTAGTATCTCCATAATTTTCTGTTTCTTTGAATTATAAAGATTACAGTTTTTACATTACTTTGTCAATTATGTATCTGTGTTATGCATTATTCCTACTGCTATATTCAGAACATTTTGTCTCTAGAATATCTGCAGTATTTCAAAATTAATATATGAAAATTTACTCTCGCACATACATGGCATTCACATGTCACATCCCCTAGCAAGACCAAATTAAAAAAAAATAACAGGCATTCAGAGCTAGCTAAACTGGCAGTGATAATGTTGGAAGGTCTCTTTGTCATTTGTGTGCTCTGATGTATTATTGTCTGTTGTTTCTTTTTCCTTTAATGCTTCTCTGTAGGTTTCAGATGGAGCCAATGCAATAGTTCTTGGAAGGCTGGGAGATATTTCACCACCCCTTGCTATTATTGGTGGAAACTGTGCCCTGCAGGGCTTTGATTATGAAGGAAATGACCGTTTTTGGACAGTAAGGCCACACATAATTGTTTTGATGTTATTAGAAGATTCTTTCAATGGCAGTAAATCATCTTGATTTTTTTAATAGGATACTATTAATTTAGCTATTGATTGTTCTTAATTTATCTCAGGCCTTAAACTATATTTTGGCCATGTATTCAGTGCACTCAGATGTTGCTTGAACACTGATTGTGTCAATTGTTCTGTTGCAGTTGAGATAATAAAAATAATTCAGCTTTTGACAGCTATGACCATCACTGAGTACTGTCCTTCTCTTTGCAGGTTACTGGAGACAATGTTCGTTCATTAGCACTGTGTGACTTTGATGATGATGGGAAAACTGAGGTTTGTAATCATTTACATGTGAATTCAGCTGTTCTTGCGGGCTTGTAGTGAAATGATAGTAAAAAAACTTAGATTATCAGATACAGCTGACTTACATCACCAGTTAAATTTTCTCATTTTTCTTCATGCCAGGAGCAATACAATGAAATGCCTGTGATTGTCAGTTGGCAAGGCATTTATTTCAGTGGTATTTCTTGAATATGGTTATGAACTCTTTTAAATTTCAGAGAAATTTAAACTTGCAAGCTTACATATAAAAGTGAATTTCTTATAGGCTATTCTTCTGAAAAGCTTCACTAACACTTGGTAAAATTGAGAAATCTGTTTTCACGTCCAGCCCTTCTGTTTCCTTATAGTGACATGGGGAAATGAAATACTCTTTGTTTGCTGATTTAAAATGATGATAACTTGTAACACACGTCTTGCTGATAATGATGTGAGACAAACAGTAGGAAATAGCTGCCATTTTGATCATGCAGACTGCAGGAGATGGGTGAAATTGTGATTTTGTATGGCGTTCTGTTTTGGAAACGTTTCTTCATCCCAAATGAACAACTGTGCTTCTAAATATGAATCTTTAGGAAGAGTAATGGCTTCATAGTATACATCAGATGCAAATCAATATGAAGTTAAATCATTATGCTAAAAATACTTACTTTTGTCATCTCTCTTAAGACTTTAAACATAATTACTTGAGCCAAGACCAAATTATCCTGAAAAACCCTTGTGTGGAATATCCTTGTGCTTGTGCTTTCAAGTGGGTTTTGCTATGTTTTTCTGCTTGATAGAAGTTCATTGCCGGCTGTTGGTGTGATCTGGTGCTACTTTGAGCTGAGTAGAGCTGGATACAATATCCAAATAACTTGTTGGGCCAGTTACCACAGCAGGCGTTTACTGAGCTGTTTCCAGGGTTCTTTTTAATCTTAATTATCTAGATGGTTTTAAAGGGTTTTTACTTGTTTGTTTACTTTTATTTGTGGCTTTTGTGAAACTGCCTCTGGTTTAAAACTGAAGTTCTGAGAAAATGCACAGAGGCAACTTCCTAAATTATCCTTTGTGTCTTGCCTGGTAAATGACTGTGTTAGCTTAATTTCTGTTCTTTCTACCCAGTAAAACATGTTTACATTTAAAACTGACTGATTTTAAAACTACATGAATATACTTTTAGTAGCAAACAGAACTAACTTGTCACTGCCTTCCTCAGGTTTTTTAGATTCATGAAGGTTACTTTCTGCCATCTTGCAAAAGACTTGTGGGGCAGAACTTTGACTTGCTCTTTCAAATTTCTGTCCAGTGGAATGAAAGTCACTGAGGTGGATGTGGTGAATCAAACTAAGAAAAAAAATCTAGGCACCTCTGCAAAATACAGTATCACCAAAAATTGTTTCAGGATTGTGTGCTTTTATCTGGTTGCCTTTTGCTGGTGGTTGCAACTTGGTCAAGAAATCTGTGCTTCTTAAATATGTTAACTGTTGCAAATTGTTTCCATAGCCACAGTAGTCTTAGTTTGGTGTGATTTAGGTTGACATAATCTGAAGCATCTTTACTTGGGAAGAAAAAAAAGCCTTTAATCTTTTTAAAAATCTGACTTTGTTACGGATTTGTATCTCTTTTGACAAGTAAAGACGAAAGGGTCATGGGTTCCTGTGGGGAAAAATACTACCAGGTTCTACACTTTGATTTGTAATTCTGTTTGTCATTGCTTTGATGGATGACTTTATGGACAAGGTACTGATCAGATCTATTCCTTGGTTTCTCAATTTGCAAAAGAGAACCTGACAATTGTCGCTGTCTTCAGTATGAACTTTTCCACTGGAGTTCTTTGCAGTTAATGCCTTCTACCTGTGAACTGGGAAACAGGAAAAGAACTAAAATGTAGGAAATATTACAGAGTGAGGATGCAGAAGACCCAATTCAATGCTTATTGGTATAATAATTTAGGTCAAGATAAGGCCAGTTTTACTCCTACTTTGCAGTAGTGGCAGCTGCCACTTAGGTTGGAGGAGCAGAGATGGTTGATACTTGAACTCATGGGGGTTTGTTTGTCTTGGTGTTGTTTTTTTGGTTTTTTTTTTGTGTGTGTGTGTGTGTGTTTGGTTGGTTTTTTTAAATGAGGGATCTTCAGTGGAACACTGGCAACATTTCATTGATCTGTTAAAAGCTCTTCATTGCTGGACTTGAAATATTCATTTGTCCTCTGGATCCTGGTGCTTGCTTGCTTAGCTTGAATAATTATTTTCAAGAAACACTATTTTTTTTTCAGCTTCTTGTTGGCTCTGAAGATTTTGACATCCGCGTGTTTAAAGAAGATGAGATTGTGGCAGAAATGTCAGAGACAGAGGTAAATTATTTCTGGCTAATGTTTATTATAGTTGCTGACAGAGCTGAAAGTGTTGTATACTCTAAAGCTTCTCTGGTTCAGATTTATTGTGTAGTTAAGTAGTTACTTAACTATTTGGCACAGTATCTGTTCTGCTAGAACTGCAAAAGTTTGAGTTTAATAATGTCTTTCATTACACAGGGGGCTTTTTTGCTTTGTTTATTTACAAATCTTTCACCCCACTGAGAAAAGTGAAAAGTGACTATTCTTGGCTGACAGTCAGGGCCCTGTGCAAGGGTGATTAAGGTTGCTGGATTTTGATTGAAATTCTTAGTATCCTCTGAGTAAAAGGATGTCTTCTACAGTTTTCCTCAAATGTTTTTGATGCAATCATGATGATGTAACTTGTCCTGTGTGTATATCCAGACAGTGCATGGCAGGGTAGAAGGGGGATGCCCAGGCAAAACAGGAAGATTATATTGCAACTGGAGTTACACACTGGCTAGATAAAAAGAGCTGTAGTGACTAAAGTAAGTTATGGGGCAGATAGGTTTACAGAGGGATAAATAAAAGGTGTAGGAGTTGCTGTTTAGCTTAAGAACTGAGAGCAGTTGCCCACTGATTTTGGTTTCTAGGAAGGGAATAAAATATCTTTATCACTGCATTTAGAAGTGTTCTCAATCTTCTCATGGCCCTTCTGGACCCAAGGTCGAGTAAGGTCACAGACCTTTGTCCTTAAAGATCTGAGGCCTCCCTGCTGCCCAAGATGGGACTAAAAGGCTTAGCTAATAAACCACTTATGAAGAGCTATAAAAGACAAAGCCAGGTACTGTTCTGGAAAAGGAGGTTGTTGCTATCACTGCAATTAGAACTGGGCCTGTAATATGTCTTTCTCTCTGTGTAGTGGCTAGTCTGGTCATTAGATATTTCTAGTTAAAGGGATGCTAAAGGTCTGTAATTCTCAAGTGTGATTTATTTTCAGATCCTCAGTAGGATTGTTTTAAATTCACACCTGCAGTCATAGGAGGCCTGTTACAATTCTACTGGTCTAAGATAAAAGGACACAGCTCAACCTAAACCTTTCTTTTTAGGAAGGTAAATTCAGGGAACAGTGTCTTTGTACATTATGTTTGGTTTGGAAGTCTTGGGTAGTTTTCATTTGCTGTTTTTAATCACTTACTCTGGTGAAGCTGAAGCTGTAGACTGTTGTGATTCTTATAAATGGACAATAAATTTGGGGTTATTGTTACCTTTGAGTTTCTGTCTGTTGCTGTGGTCTTCTGTCCTTACTGGGTGCTTGTAATTTAGTTTGATACGTAGGAAAGATTCTGCAGTAGATTGTGAGAGGAAGAGATAAAGGGTTTGGAAACAAAGTTTTGTGGTAAAACATCCAAGGAGCACAGTCAGATGAGTTAAAATAAGAAGTTGGGGAAGAATTTAATTGAAGGAAGTCTCCTGTGCTACGTTGTAGAAGACCAGAGAGATGATTGCAATTGTTCGTCCTGACATTAAAATCTCTAGTCTCAGTGTGTGGAAAAGCCTGCATTTCCAAGCCCTGAGAAGAGTGGCTCAATGGGTCTTAAAAGGAGTGAGAAACAGGCCAAGTTATGACTCTCAGGTCTTTCCCCAGAGCTTATTCAGGTAGGACACCTAGCCTGGTGTTCCAGTTGTGTTCCAAAGAAGTCCAGCTGTGGGAGTTTTTAATTTTTATCTTACTGTACTGGGCAAAGATTTTTTACCAATAATGTTTCCATGGCTTACCTAACCCAGGAAGTTGAACCTTTGGCATCATCAGCTCCTTAAACTTGAGGAATATTGCATGTAGTTTCTCAATGATAGTGTGTTAGCACTGATGACCACAGGAATCCTATGAGCAGTTGTTTTGCTGCCTGTGGTAGGAAATAGTTGGTCAAAGTACACAGTTTGAGGGCAATTCTGCAATCCTTGCTGCAGTGTGTCCTAACACTGGCAATACAGCTTGTGTGAGGAAATCCTACACAGCCTTCAGTGATTTTAGACTGATTCTTAAAAGTAGTTAATTCAGTATTCAATGCTCTTACCATTTAAGAACTGTAGGATTCATATGATAGATCTAAGCCTGTTTCCTGTTAGCAGAAGTTGTACAAGTTCTCACTCCTGTGTCCTGTGTCTCCCTCCCTTCCCCACCAGACTATCACTGCACTTAGCCCCATGTATGGCAGTCGCTTTGGCTACGCTCTCGCCAATGGCACCGTCGGGGTTTACAACAAGACAGCGCGCTACTGGAGGATTAAGGTCAGTCCCTTGTTGGAGTATCATCACTGGAAGCTTGAAGGCTGCCAGGAGACTTGGAATCTAATTTCAGGTCATTCTGATGTTACCTTTAGGTGAACTTCGCTGAGCAGAGAACTTAATGTAATTTTGTTCTTACAAAATCTACCTGTTTTTATAGGCTCATATAAAATACCATGTCAGTTCCTGCAGTACTTTCGGGCTGCTGCTGGTGGTTTAACAACAGGGATACAACCATGCAACTAGGGATTCTTCAGCTTAACAAGAGATACTTGCATTCATGTTAGAAAATCCTCTGGTTTGAATCAATAAACTGTTTTTCAGAAACTGAAATATTGCATTGTCTATGTTCAAGGTTAATTTTTCTCATCAATAGCAATTTCCTGCTCCAGCAAATCAGTTTGGCAAGATCCTTTCCTGATGCTCATTTTAATATTCTTAATATAGCAGAATAGTATATTTGTTAGTAATAAGAAGATTCCTCAAGAGGTGGCAGGAAGAGGCTCGTGGCTGTCCTCAGTAGTCTAATTTTATGACAGTGTTGAGGCCCTGATACTTTTTCCGTAGAGGATTTGGTTTTTTACACTTTGTTTTTGTGAGTTCTAATCCTCTGCTTGGATGGAAAAGTATTTAAAGGAATGATCATTTGAAAGCAGTGTACTAGATTAGTAGTGCAAGGGCTAAGATGTCACATGTGTCTGTGACCTTAGAAATAGTAATGCTCAAACTTCCTGTTAAGAAGCATAGTTGTATTATTTTCTGTACTCTCTGTAGTCTCACAGTACAATGTTTTCCAAGTTGCAAGCGTGTGCTGTTTAGAGAATATACCCAAACTTAATTTGTTCTTTCTTTCTTTCTGGCCCTCAGTCAAAAAACCAAGCAATGAGCATACATGCATTTGACCTGAACTCTGATGGAGTGGTTGAGTTGATCACTGGCTGGTCTAATGGGAAGGTGAGTTTATACAGGGGGAAAATGAGGAGCTGTAGATATGGGGGCTGTGTTTGAACAAGGCTGTTAAGTTATCAGAAGAACAACAACCAAAAAAAGAAAAATACTTACAAACCTGAGCACTGCAGACCTATTGCAATAAACCTAGTTTGGCTGGTGAGTCCTGTGCCAAGTGCAAGATCAGAGAAAAACTGCTTCCCCTGCTTAGCTCAGAGTCAATTGCTAAGGTGTGGCAAGTTGTTTCCATGGCAGCAGAGATCATATGCCACATCCTAGAGTTCTTGAATGTCTCTATTCAGGTGTGTCTTGAGGACACGCTAATAATCCTCTGCAGTGTGATCTGAGTGTTCCCAAACTACAGGGAAGACAAAGCAGTTATGTAACAGGAGAGCAGCGTCAGTTTTGACTGTGGCAGGATTAATCAAGCATTATTTCATTTTATGTAGAGGCACTCTATACAGCTCAGTTTTAGTCTTTCAAGCCTGTTCCTTGGTATTCCCCTTTGCCAGAAATGACTGTTTTAACTGCCACATCTCTCCTGGTTGCAGCTTGCCAGGTTTTTCTGTAAAGCTGTGCTTTTTTCTTCACATCTCTTATTACTCTCATTAGCCTGCGGCACTTTAATAAATTCATATCAAGCTGGCAGTCTGGAGCCCAGATGTGTTGTAACTTACATTAGATTAGATGTGTAAAAGATGTTAAAGAGAGAACCTTTCCTTGCTTTGCTCCTGTTCTTTTCCACTGGTAGTCTCTACCCAATCTGTTGGTCTGAAACAGTCCATACTCCATACAAAGAGTAATGCTGTGACCTGTGCTTTGGAAAATACACAGTGCATGGAACTGAGCTCATCTCACCCTTCTTATCGAATGAAAGGTAATTGAAGGTTGTGGTATTTGTGTATAAAAATAATTCACCACACAAGGGCTGCAGCTGAGAGGAGAGGTTGTAAATACTGCAGTAAAGTTATTTCTGGTTTAGTCCCATCATTGCTGCATCATACGTGCATAACCTTTCCAGTGCAGACTTGCAGTCCCTTTTATTTCCTTCCTTTTTTAGTTTTATAACTTAGGGAAGCATCTCTGAAGAGAAGTTCCTTCCAGCTCCTTCTAGAGTGTGCCTAGAGGTCATTTCTTAATAGTACTTTTTCACGTGTAGTGTTTGGATGAGCAGACCTGCAACTTCACCTGCAGAGCTGTGAGCAGAGCTGGCTTTCAGTGAATAGCTCAGAGTATGGCATGACATGTGTTTTGGAGTTGGCTTTTCTCTTCATTCTGGGGCTTGGAACTTTTTGTTGTTCCAGGTTGATGCACGCAGTGACCGGACTGGGGAGGTCATCTTTAAAGACAACTTTGCTTCCTCGATTGCAGGACTGGTGGAGGGGGATTACAGAATGGATGGGAGCACCCAGTTAATCTGCTGCTCAATTGATGGTGAAGGTAAAAGCATTGTTCAGGATATTAATGTAATACACAGCAATATCAGGCACATCACATCTCAGTTTAGCTAAACATTGTTTTGGTTCCAACGTTTTGTGTGCCAAATTCCCTTTGCTTTATCTGCAGTTAAGGGAATTTTGAGTTACACTATCTGCAAGCAGGATTTTGAATATTGCCTTCTCCGTGAGAATAAGCACACGTTTCACTATGATCCAAGAAACAATCAAAATTCATTTGTCTAATGGAAGAAACCCCATCCTAATTCAAAGATAATGATATTCAGTACAGACTCTCGTTCTTCAGGCTACATTATAATAGATGAATGTATAGGAAATCTTTTTTCCTATGTTTTAATTCTTTGGCTGCTTTACAGTAGGTAAAGGTGTTTAAAGAACTAAGGAGGTGTGTGTTTTGGTCTTCTGCAGATGGAGTTTTTATATTAGAAATTTTAGATGCTAACAGCACTTTGTTTCCTGGAAAATGCTATCCTGAGACTGAAGAAGTGGTGGATATATCCCACCATGCATCCAAGAAGTCAGACCTCATTATTGTGAGTGAAAATAAATATGATCACAGATGATTTAAATAAGCTTAGTATGAATTTACAGAGATGGCTCCAGGAAACACACTGGTGTGATTATCCGACTCCTTGGCGTCAGTGGCCTGAAACAAGCAGGTCTGGCACAACACATTTGAAACAAAACCCTGTCCTTGTTAAATAGGAGAGTGTTTTGCTGTCTGTCTTAATCACAGACTGTGGGGATTTGCTGCACTTGGGCTTCAGCTCATAAACCTTTTTCCCAAGCTTACAGAAGGGAAGCATTGTAAGCAGTTCTGAAGAACCTTTAACTAGCAGAGTTGTGTAGGTTGGTATCACTGAACACGATTATCCTTTTCTGTTGGGTCCATTGTAAACAAGCCTTGGCATGATGGGGATCCCTTTAGGCCTTTATAATTAGTTATATGGGGTTATATAGACAATGTTATTAGAGTTCTATTTGGGACCAGCATTCTTTCACATAAGGTATTCTCCTGTGTTGCAGTGGTTTTTGTATTTGCTCTCATTTTAAATAAATGATTCACTCAGAAGTAATAAAGTGTGTCCTTTCATTGGAGGACAGTGTGCAAGCTGAATGATTTCAGGTTCCATGCAACTTTTTACAGGGCAGCAGTCATTTGCAGTCAGGCAGCATATTCTTCCCAGGTAAAAGATTTTTGTCCCAGGCTTTCATTGTCAGAGCTGCAATCAGGGCACACAGCCTTAGAGCAAAATGAAAGTTGTCTCATCACCTGTTCAGGTCCTCTGTGTCCACAGACAGAGGTATTTCCATAACACTCTGCTCCACTGGGCTACTGGAAAACAAGTCTTAGCCCTTGAAGTGAAGTATCCCTTGATTTGGGGAAAAACTAATGTGGGTAAATCTTGTTAACTGGCTGATTAACAGTGACTTACAGTCACTTCCAGACAGCAACAACTCCTCTGACCAGCTCTAGAAATCCAGGTACACATTTTATTAATTTTGCATAATTGTAAACTTGCCTAAGCACCTGAAAGAATGATTGCAGTGGGAATCCTGTTGCAAAACGACTGGGTACTGCACTTGTTTGGTCAGGTGAGTACAGCTTAAAGACAAGTTGGAAATCCATGTTTTTGTTTTTTTTTTTAATGTGCAGTTCTCTTGCCCGTCACCAAGAAAGTGAGAGCCTCTGTGGGTCTAAATCAATGCTCAGGTTTTCAGCTGAATAGCACTAGCTGAAGGCCAGAACTGCAGAGGTGGTACAAGGGGGTCATGTCACAGAAACTGAAGTTCTAAGCAGGCTGTTGAAGTCTTTGCTGAAATGGGCTATGTTTTGTTTTTGTACAGTCCGAGGCTATCTGCCAGGAGGTGAGGAAATGAAAGGGAACCTAATGGATACAAGTGCTGAGCAGGATCTTATCCGAGAACTTAGTCAAAAGAAACAAAATCTGCTGCTGGAATTGAAAAATTACGAGGAAAATGCAAAGGTACTGCTTAAATAATGTGTAGGGCCAAGACACACCTTCCTGTTGGTATAAATCCAGAGTAATCTGGGAAGCGGTTGTGGGGCAGTTCAGACAAGTCAGAGCTGTAGCTTGTCAGGATGCAGTGAGATTGTCTGCTGGGGGCTCCTGCCTCTGCATTTGGCTTGCTCCTTGTGCAAGTTCTGAACTTGTTTTTGTATTTTAATAATGCTTTCTTTGCTTCTTCCTGTTGCCAGAGCAGTTGTGTTTAGAGCTGGATCCCCTTTAGCCTTGTGCTTTGGGTTATGATTGAAAATTGTAGTTTTCAGTGCATAAGTCATCTTGGGAGTCAGAAGGGATTGTGTGAGAGGATTAGGTCACTGGGTGAGGGCTGGGAGCACTGCCAGGATATAGGAATCACACTTGTGGCTTGATGGTGAACGTTTAAAAAATAGTCTGAGGACAGAGCAAACTCATATTTGAACAGCAAATGACCACCATGGCAGAAGCTTGGAATTCTGTAAGATTGTGTTTAAAATTGACATATATGAAGTGTTTTTTGAGTAGAGGTTTACATACAGTGCTGAGGTCCACCCATAGTGAAGCACTCAAATGCATTGTAGCTCATGTATCCCCAGCTCCATGCCTAATCCAGCCACCACTCAGATCTAGTTGGAAGTGTCTGGGGCTTGCTGTAATGCAACCCTCTTCTGAAAGAAAAGAGAACTGACTTGTGCATATGTTTTCTAGGTTTATTGAATGAAAATCTTGAAGTTCTGATAGTGAAGGGTATGTGTTTTGTAACAGGCTGAATTGAGCACTCAGTTGAAGGAAGCTGATGGGCAGAGAGGTGTGATTCCAGCAAACACCCAACTCCACACAGCCCTCTCAGTTAATCTGGGCTCTGACAGCCAGTCTGCCCATGTGGAGCTGTGTATCTCCACCACAAATGGTGAGTGGTAACCTGCAACCATTGATATTCACTTCATGTAAAATCATGCAAATTTTTAGTTATATTTAGCTGGTGATTTGAATGTCTCCCCTTTATTGCCTGTAACGTCCCTTTTGTGGTTTCTTTCCTTTCACAGAGTTTGGAATTAAGCTGTGTTCCTTGGATGGGTCTTAGGGGAGAGGAGTTTGATGGAATTTGTTTCTTATTACCTGTTACTTTCTGAGGCAATTAACATTTAACTTGGATGAAACCAGCCTTGGTGATCCCTACAGCATTTGTTGTATTGACTGTAAACACCAACCCACAGCTGCATTAATGAGGGTGTTGCATGAATACAGCTAGATCTCAGCTGGCTTTACATGTAAAACTGGAACTGCCCCAAGACAGCAGATTCACCTTGCACCAGGCATGCTAGGATGCAGTCAAGTCCAGATGTGGTAGTCCTGGTCACCTGGGATATTTTAACAATTTAGAGGGGGGATGTAAGGAGTTGAACATGCTTAATTCTGAAAACAGTGACAGTTCGCTGCTAGAGGACAGCTTTTAATTTGGGAACTGCTTTTTCTTTCTGTTGCTAAGACACAATCATCCGTGCTGTGCTGATCTTTGCTGAGGGCATATTTGAAGGAGAGAGCCATGTGGTCCACCCCAGTCTCCAGAACCTCTCAGGCTGCGTTCGTGTTCCCCTTACTCCACCCAAAGATGTCCCTGTGGATTTGCACATCAAAGCCTTTGTGGGTTACCGAAACAGGTGAGTTTTGTGGTGTGATCTCTGCTGGTCTCCAGAACTGTGGGACCAGGAAACAGCAATAACATGGTTTCATGCTCGTCCCATGGGAAGTGCACCGTTAATTTCTGGGTGCCTGGTTTCTCTGTCTTACTGAAAGGAGAGCTGGGATGCTTTCTTTAAAACGTTGATACTCCTGTGGCACTGAGTTCTTTTCCAGATAAAGTCTAAATGCTCTGAAATGCTCTGTTGTGTTCTGGTTCTGCCTTTAGGGAAGGAATGCACATTTGTCCAGGAGATGTCTTACTGTGGGTGTGTGGAGGGAATCAAGAGATGAAGAGGCTCTGTCATGTCATCCTTAAGGGGCCGGGCCCTGGATGGTGGCTGCTCTGGAAGGAGTACTTGAACACTGTGGAGACACACCTTTGTCTCTCAAGCTATAAAGTAACCCTGAACCCATTTGGCTTCAGGGCAAATAGAAAGTAATATGTGCTTGATTTCAAGACAACATTTTTCCAGTCTCCCATAGAAATATCTTTCCATAGAAAATGAAATGTCTCTTCATATACCCTTGAAAACAACTTTTTTCCTGCTCATATCTGTGTGCCAGAGCTGTTGGTGCCTGAGAAGGCAGCATTCTTTCCCTGAACAGGGAGGCATACTTGGAGAGCTAGCCACCCACTGCAGAAAGACTGTATGGGACTGAATTCCCTTTCTGTTTCTCTATTTGCCTTTATTATTGCTTTTAATAAGACTTCACTGAACTTGTAAAGAAAATATCCAGTCATAAAGTAGAATTGTAAATGTATTGGCCTAGAGAGTACACTTTAGTGGAAGGATTATTGAAAATGACAGCAATGGGGAGGTATCATACAATCTTGTGATCAGCCTGGAATTTCCAAGTTTCAGTGTTTCTTCTGGGAAAGCAGTAAGCAGCTGATTATGTAACTGGAAACTGGGGGTGTCAGTCCCCAGCTAAAAAAGAACCAGGAGCCATTGCAATAGGTGAATCCCTGCTATGTTACTAACTCTGTTGGATTGCTTCCAGCACACAGTTCCACGTATTTGAATTGACAAGACAGCTTCCCCGCTTTTCCATGTATGCCCTGAGCAGCCCAGACTCAGCCACAGAGCCCCTGAGCTTTGTTAACTGCACCATCAATGAGAGGCCACAAAGGGTGAGTTTCTGCTCTTCTTCCTGGTTTCAAGTCTTGCATGGGTGTAGGGTTTGCAATCAACTTGATATTTCCAGTAGCAAAGGAAAAACTGTGCAGTGAACTGCACTAGTGGCCTTAGGAGTCTGTGTATTTCAAGTCAACCCTGCTTTTTTCTGTCTTTAAAAGATGACTCAGTTGAGGCATTCCAAGCATCAGGAATTCCTGCAGGAACTAAAGGCCTGAGATCAGAAGTGTTTCAGATATATTTGCTGTGTGCCTGCTGACAGCAGACCTTTAGTGAGTTGAATTTTGTAAATGAAAAGATAACAGGAAAAAGGCAGCACAGCACTCAGGTAGTGGCTCAGTTTTGTAGCAGTCTCTGATTGTCAGATTTGATTATTTCAGGAATATTCAGCTTTGGTACAAGGATTCAACTGTCCTCATTCTAACAAATTCATGACATGGGGTTATAGGATGAAATTTAGTAAATGAAATTTCCAGGGTACCTTGAACAGAGTGTTCTGGTGCACATCATGTGCAGGGACATTGTGTGGTTTCTGAGGCCTTCCACACAAGGGATGGCTGATGGCTCTTAATTTTATTTTTGCAAGATCGTTATGTGGCTGAATCAGAGCTTCTTGCTGCCAGAGGATGCAGAGTTTCAGAGCGCTCCCTTTCAGGTTTGCTTCACTTCCCTTCGTAATGCAGGTCAGCTCTGCATCAAAATCAAGCCTGGTGGAGAGGTGAGTACCTTCCTGGATACCCCAGTGAAACCAGTAGAGTCTGGCCTACTGCCAGTAGGATGTAGGAAGAGTGAAGGATGACTAACAGCAGAGAAAATATTCATGCTTTTGGAGACTTCTGTATCTGTTTACTGTCAGTGGGTAAAATTCCTGGGCGTGTTAATGAAGTAAACTGCTTAGTCTGTGAATCTGTAGGAAGGAGAGAAATTATTTCCTCACAGAATGGTTTCAGGGAGCCATAATGTGAGGCACAAAGCTGCCTGTAACTTGTGCACAGATGCCTCTCTATCCCAAACCTGAATAAAAGCCCCTTTGAAATCAGTGTCTTCTTGTCTACTGAAAGCTGTAGAGCTTGTCCATGCCCACTTGACAAAAAGACCTGATTTCAGCTTGGGCTTTCTTTCCTTTCTGATAGATTTCCATCAGCACAGATGATATTGATCTAGCTGGTGATATTATCCAGTCAATGGCCTCTTTCCTGGCCATTGAAGATTTGCAGGTGGAAGCAGATTTTCCTGCATATTTTGAGGAGCTGCGGAAAGTGTTGGTGAAGGTGAGGCGCCTTTGGGCATTTCTAAGTAGGCAGATGAGCAGTCACTGGGGTTTTTCTATGAGAGGATCTTTAAACTGCTTTATCTTCGTTGTGGAAATGAGCCCACAATGGCTTTCTGTATATTCTGTGGGACACCCTGAACTTTCTGTCTGTTTCTGTTCTGTAGAACAGGCCCTTGGTCCCCATCAGTTGGTTGTTTAAGATAAAGTAAATATGTTGTCTGGGAGACTGAGCTCTAGGTTTGGGTCATCCTGCTCACCCCTTCTGGGGGCCAAGTTACTGCTCCTGGAGTGGGGAGTGAGGGGAAGGAGAACAGTGCCGGGGATGCCGGTTGATTAGGTTGGGATGTTATCTCCTATTGCACTGGGCTGAGGTTTAGCCTGAACCCTATGTGCCAAGGACCCTTGCTCATGACTTGTTTGCCTTGGACAGGTGGATGAGCACCATGCAGTGAATCAGAGGCTCACTGCTGACATGGCTGAACACTCCAACCTCATCCGCAGCATGCTGGTTCAGGCTGAAGATGCCCGGCTCCTGGGAGACATGTGAGCAGTTGCATCCTCTTTTGTGTGTTTGGGGTTTAGAATGGCCAGTCTTTGCTTTTCAGGCAGAAAAGAACACAGAAGAACATTGGTGTGATACAAAACTTGCCTAGTTAGGACTTTTGATGTAGAATTGTACCTTTGATGGTCTCACCATGAGCTCTCCTTGAACCTTGTCAGGTTCTTTAGGTGGGAAACCAGTCAGGGAAAGGCAAGAGGGCAAGGGTAGGGGCAGGTGAGGTGAATATACTTCAAGATGGTGAGGTATGTTAGATAGCTTTTCCTGCCCTCTTCCCTTAGTATATCTGTGTTGTGTGTACTTTGGAACACCAAGGAGGAAATGTTAGGCGTCAGGTTCTCACTCTGATTTGCTGGTTTCTGCTAATGCTGAGCTTTACTCTGAAGAACAGCAGTAAAGAGGCCCAAGCTACTGCAGGGCAATGGTACTTTCACTGGGGAAACTAGCATCTCCATTTTGTCTTGCTGGATAAAGTAGCTGCAAAAATAGACTGTTCAGGTTTTTTAGTAAAATAATGAGTTTAACCAATGTGTCTAGACAAGTCTGTCTTGTAGCTGGCAGACATGGAGGTGACTGTGGTAGCCACCACAACCCTGTATTGCTAACACCTTTATATTGACAAACCAGGAATGACTTTCTTGTCCTCTGAGATGCAAATAACTGGACTGATTGTTCCCCAGGAAAAACATGAAGACACGGTACAGCGAGCTGTATGACCTGAACAGAGATTTAATAAATCAATACAAAATTCGTTGTAACAATCACACAGAGCTGTTGAACAATCTGAAAGCTGTGAATCAGGCAATCCAAAGGGCTGGGAGGTTACGTGGTAAGTCTGTGTTTTTGAAAGCAATGAGGAGTCTCAGACCCCCAGTGAGGCACATGTGTCCCATAGGTCACCTGGATTAGTTAAGTGACTTCAGGCTTTTTGGCCTGAAACTCAATTAGTGGAAGTAATCTTTCATTCTTTAGTCATAGCCAATTATGTGTGACAGTCAACTGTGAGTACCCAGTATAATCTGGGATCACAATTCTAGAAAGAACAATTTGAAATAGTTTGCAGATTTCTGAATGAGGCAGAAATTTATAGTTTTGTTGAACATACTACTTTCAAAATATTTTTAGAATTACTTCAGTTCTTAGTTTATAATTCTGCTTTAAAAAAAAGTAACTACTAACTTAAGCAGGACTGTTTTATCTGCATTATTATTCCTGTAGGTCTTTGGGGAGGGAGGTACTCTTTTGTATGTTTATAGCATTCCCCTTG
Source organism: Hylia prasina (assembly GCA_013397195.1). Taxonomy (NCBI): domain Eukaryota; kingdom Metazoa; phylum Chordata; class Aves; order Passeriformes; family Sylviidae; genus Hylia; species Hylia prasina. The sequence goes on along the minus strand of VYXD01001719.1, from coordinate 389,354 downwards.
CAACAAGCTCTCATAAAACAGAGCTACAGGGGATTCTTTAAAGAAAAGATTTTATTTATGTACTAGAAAAAAGGTGGTGTTTCATCAAGTGCTTAAAAAGTATTTGAAAGAAATCCCTAAATTTTCAGACTGGATCAAATAAGTATTTTCACCAGTTTCTTACTCTGTAACTGAGGTTTCTTTCCTTTCCTTTTTTCCCCTCTGCAGTTGGCAAACCTAAAACACAAGTGGTCAGTGCTTGTCGGGATGCAATAAGAAGCAACAACTTCAACACACTGTTCAGGATAATGCGTGTGGGAACAGCTTCTTCTTAGGGAGAGGAGCAGCAGCTATGCAGAGACAGTGATTCCATGCACTGGGCAGAAAATGGATGACAAGCAGTTAATTCAGACCCCTATTCCACTCTAGGGTGAAGTAATTACAATGGTAGTGCTGTAGTTAAGTTGTCAGGTGAGAAATACTACACAGACCAAAGCTCAATTAAAAGAGCATCAGAGTTTAAGTGCAGATGTGGTATTTGTGCAAGACAGAAATCCAGTTATTTTTTATTACAGTAACTTATTTATGTATTTAAATATATTTTGTAGTTAAGGCATTGGTCTTTTCCATTAAAACATAGACTGGCTTGACTCCTTTTGTTCTGATTTAGTTGGGGAGATGTGTACTGCTAAGTTTATTTGTTGAAAAGCCAAACAACTTCTCTGGTTTCTGCTGCATAGTTCTTTTACACTTTGAACTTCCTGTCCTGGAGAGTCCTGGGTTTCATTGCAGGGATGTGTGACTCTCTAGGTAAACTGCAGAGCAGTGCCTGAAAACCACCAAAGGATAACATCTTGCGGGCTCTTAAGCCAGAAGATCTTTGACAGGTATCCAGTTCCATGATCTGTGCAGGTAGGAAGTGGTCTGTTACATATCCAGTACTCTCCCCACACCTGGATTGCAGAATGTTTTGCTTCCAGCTACTGGTTCTGTGCTACTGCTGGAAAAACTGCAGATACTGAGGTGGGCAAGGGTGCATTTCAGGAACAACAAAAACAAACTACACACCCAAGCTTCGTGCATAATCATGAAGAGCTGGTAGTACTTAATGGGATCAAAAGAAGGTATTGGAAAATGACTTGGCTCCTGGCTCAAACCTGTTTAATTGTGTGATCTCTTAGAATTGGATTTAAATATTACAGTAAGGCTCTACCTCAGATCTAAAGGTATTTTAGAACCTTTGCCAAAGTAAATGTCTTTTGGAGGCTAAAAATAACCTGCACAAGATGGAGGTTGGGCTCCAGTGCTCCTGCATCAGCATCACCCTTGCCACCATACGATGGTGTTTGCAGCGTGGGCAGGGAGGAGTTGGCCCATCTCAAAGTCCTTGGGTGGCTTCTTGGGGCTGTCAGAAGGAGTCATGTCCTCTAACTGGTCTCTCTTATGAGCCACTACTGAATCAAAACCAGCAACCCACCTTTTGTTACAGAGCCACTGGTGAGCATGGTATGACCAGTTGAATAGGGAATGTAATTCTTGCCATGGGTTTTATCCCCAAAACTGCCTTCGCCCCTTCCATATGGAGAACTATGCTGCTGAAAGCACAGACCTGTGTCAGTTAGAATCTGCAGCAGGAGCTCATTTGAATCCTTTTAAGAAACTGGTTGTTAGTCAAATCCAGCTGCGTGGTAGAAGGATAGTGAGCCACCCATGCTGTTCTAAGCAAGTGAGCTCAGAGACTTGATTATGGAACAGTCTCCTGGCATAAGTGCTGGGCTTTCTGCCACTTGTTGTACCTGTTCCCAGTTTCAAGCTCTTGTTCTTTATGTTTAAAATCCTAATGCTTGCTTGCTTACATTTAATGATAGAGCAAGAGAGCACGCTGATCAGAAAGCAGCTTTCCCATCAGTCTGATTTTCAGGACTACACACTAGGCACTGCCTCTCCCAGCTCTGTTCTGCTCCTGGCAGAGAGGTCACTCCTTCACTCACTGTCCAGACCTTTGGTAAGGCTGATTTCCCCTATCTGTTTCTGACAACAAATTTGTCATTTATTTTCCTGTAAAACCAAGTTTTACCTTTGCCAAATGAAAAATGCACATGCTTTACAAGCAGCTGCATCTAATTGTAAATACAGATTGGTATCTAGCAAGAACATTTATAGAGAAAGCTCCAGCACTATATAAATGAAGGCCCCTCTTCCTTTAGTAGCTCATGGTCATTTTAAATTTTAGTGAGTGAAGTCTTTCCTCTGTACCTGCAGCACCAGTCATGCCTGGGGCTGCCTGTGGCTTTAGGACCTAACAAGAAGGGTGGGAGAGCAGAGACATGTTCATTTTTAAACCTTTGAAAGGTAACAGCAAATTTGGCTTCTTAAATTACTTCATCTGAGTCACTGGAGGAAGAAGGGTGGTTCCTTGGATGATCAGGTAGATAGGGGCTTGCTCAAGCAGAGGTTGTTGTGCCCTCTAGCGTAATACTTCTTATTAAAAAGCAGCAAGCGCTAAAGAGCCTGACTTCTTCCCAGTGTCCTGGAAGGATGGTCCAAGATCTACCAAGCACATTCTTAGGCTCACAATGCAGTCAAACAAGTAACTGTTTTGTTAATAAATTTACTCCCAACTTTGCCTAGTAGACTATGCTCTGAATAGCTGTGGTGTCTGTCACTTTTGTTCCAAACTACCCAAATAATTGTTTTTTTTTTTTTTTCTTTGAAACCTCCATTACTTGTCTTGTTCTGGGGGAGAGCTCAGAATAAGAATTGTTTTCTTCCCAGAAAGAGCTACTGCCCCAACAGGCAGTAAAGTACCTCAGAAACCATGATTCAGAGTTCTGTCCTCACTTCAGGATTTGTTTCTAGCTTCATCCCATTGTCTTTGTTAGTGGCAAAGGGAGATTAAAACTAAGCAAGAGAGTTTTGGCAGCGCACAGAGAAGCTGGCTTTGGGAAACGAGTCAGAATATGAACAAGATCTTGCAACAGCAGCTCGGGGCAACCACCTCCCAGCCATCCTTCCCGCCCAACAGAGCACAAGGGAGTGGATAGAACTGAGCAGCTGCTCATCATCTGGGATGGAACTGACACTGGAACTAGAGAGTCCTGCACAGTGCTAGCAGCAGTGTTGGCCCCTTGCTCTGGCACCTGTGGGGGCTGAGCTACCTTTCCCTTTGGAAGCAATGGTAGGGGTTCCTGCCAACTGCCTCAGGGATTCCCTTTTTGAACTTTGTATGTTGGGATCGAAGCTGAAGGTTGTTGCTCCTGTATCTTCATGCAGACATGCCCACAGGACATCCCACCCGCTTGGGAAAGGCTGCAGAGTACTTCATGTCAACAGTGAGCCTTGCTTTGTGTTTACTGCTCCTGTGCTGCCAGCTGTGGTCTAGGACCACTGTGGTGGCCTCTAACAACAGGCCTGGAATGGGAGAAGGAGCAGACTTTAATCCAAAGCCACCCTCTTCCCACCCAGGAGAGACAGGAGTGATGAAACATGCACACTCCCCAGCTTAACTGCAAGCCTGTGGTGTGCACTGTCTGGCTTGCATGAGCTGAAAGAACACCTGTCTCTCAGTGCCAAAAAAAGTCTTAGGCAAGCAGGTGCAGGCCAGGGCATAGCCTCCAGCAGGGTGTTCTGCACTCCGGCTGTCTCCTGAAGTTTTGGTACAGCTTTGCTGCACCTCTTAGTGGGCTGGACACCTGAGAGGTGAGTCTAGCACAGTCCTGCTTGCAGTGAATGTGGGACAGGTGCACAGTGTTGAAAATATGCAGGGAGGTTTTGCACCAAGGCTACACTCGCTGCCTTTCTTGCAGTGTTTACCACAGGACTTGGCTGGCTGCTGCCTCAAAACATCTGAGCTGATCTCCAGTGATAGAAGCCATGTTAAAACCCAGCAGATCCCAGGGCATAACTAAAAGGACACAAGGCCATGCTGTTGGGTGACCTCCATACTACCTGTGGATACCAAGCCAGTAAAAGGTAAGTTGCCTCATTCCTGCTTCCAGTCCCTGGCCCTGTTCTGAGGCTGGAGCTCGGAGCTGTCTGCACACCCCCCCAAGGAGAGTGTGCAGGAGCAGGTTTCTTCTTGGCTGTTCAGCTTGTAAATTCTTTGGAAAAAGGGCTGCATCTATGTCTGTCTGCACAGCACTTAGCATAATAAAATCCTTCTCCTTGTTATGGTGCCAAGTCCTTCCCCGTGCCTTTATAGCCTCACAGTCTTCCTTCCCAACTCCACAGAGTTGCGCAGCTGGAAAAACCTCATATTTCCCACGGCAGCTCCTTTATTTTTGTCTCAGGAACACAGTTAAGCCCCAGAAAATGTCTTGGGCATTCAGTAACAAAACTTGCCCAAACAGTGTGTGAAACATTTAACTGACCCATTTCCTTTTTTTTTTTTTTTTAAATAAAGTTGGTCAGCATCTTGGGGCAATGTCCAGTTGTAATTCTCCCCCTGATGGGTCAGAGATGCCACTGCTGCTCCTATGAGAGAACAGCTGGAAAGCTGACAGTTGTGTGACAACCTCCCCCACAGAGCATTAAAAGCATTTGAGAGCATGTTACAATGGACTCAGAAGACTGAATTTCCATTTTTGCAGTTAAAAAAAATCTGCCCCCACCTTATGCAGTGTCATGGAGTTGCATGAGCAAAGTTTGTCTGTACTTAGGTCAGAGCTGGGTCTGGCTAGGAACCTGCTCACCACCCACCACTGTTCTTTGACAGTGGTCACACTGTACCATCACTCATAATAGACAAAGGAAACATCCCAGAATCCTGTTCTGTTTGGATGCTTGTTCAGCCGAGCCAAACTTCTATGGTTGATGTATTTCACAAACTTCATGGTTTCTTTGTCTCTATAAACTAAGGCCAAGCAGTTGTCCTCTGGATTCACTGTCAACAGCTAGAGGACACAAAGATAAGGAAGGAAATCGTCAGTTTCACAAAAATAGCTTTAGTAAAATTCTTAAGAGAAAACAAATCTTCTTAAGAGTTTCAAAAGTTGATTAGAAAGAAGGTCTGGTGTTAGAAAATGAACTGTGACACTATTTCCATTTTAATAACCTTTACCTGAAGCATTGTTATACATAAGGGCTTCTGGACTTCTTACTAGTATGACTGCTCAGCACTGTCACTAGTACTGATGCTGAATGTGACCCCAGTGAACAGCACTTCCCTGGAAAAGTGTTATTTCTGCTACAGTCTTGTGTCCCTTCAAGACAGGCTTCCCAAATGGCCCTGGGTGCAGGTGCTGTGAGGCACTCTCAGGGCCCAGGTCTCATGCTTTAGGCGAACAGCAGCCTCTTGAAGCTGAGGCCAGAGCTTTGCCCACGAGCAGTGACTGGGGCAAGGAGGCTCTAGTGTGCTACTGAGCACCCTCAGCATTATGTTGGCATTATGACAAAGTGTAATTATGTCTCTCCACCCTAAACAGTTTATCTGATTTGCAGCTAGCAACTGAGGTCCTTACCTCTTCATCTTCACCTTTAGCAATGTAGGAAGTAAAGCCACCATATTCAGGATCCCAGTCTTAAAATAGAAAAGAAAGATTCTTAGAAACCTCAGTCCTGTCCAGGTTCTATGCAGCCTTCCAGAAGATGCCATTTTTTACTCCACTCCCCAAAGTTACTGGGTACAGGGTAAGTATTTACCTCCTGCCAGTCTCTTTGTTTTTTTTCTGTTCAGAAAGAACTTGAAGCAAATATACTGGATTTGCCTTTTATGGTAGGTGGGCTATTTAAAGTTGTTTGGTGCACTGCTCCTCACCTGTAGAACAGTTCTGCCCTAGCAGATATGCCAAAGTATAAAGTATATATTTCAGTATAATCAACCAGCATGTGCCAGATGGTTTCAGCTGTACATTCTGGTCTCAAATGCTTATGTTTAGATTTTTCCTTTTTACCACTATCTAACTAGCAATCAACCCAAAATGCCTAGACATGCCTAAAGTAACTTTTGAAAACCCTGGGCTTAGTGAATTGGAGGTGTAGTGATAATTCCGATGAGGAAAGGGGTGGAACGCTTCAGGTGGGTATTGTGGCCACCTAACCCCTCCAGTGTGCCCAGAGCCATGGTGAGCCATTGCTTAGGAGAGGAAAGGTGTGGGAGGCTCAGCCTTTCCTTCTGTCCAAGCGCCACCTCCTGGCGCAAGCCGGAAGGGCCAGAAATGATCCCGAGGCCACAATCCCAAACCTCTGCATGAGGACTACTGAAACCAGTGTTTATGTCGAAGTGAGGACCAGGACAAAGTCTACAGACACCTTCCACGTAGGAAAAAGCAGGGAAAATTTGGCTGTTTTAGCATTGCTGAGAACTTAGATGTCATTCCTTTATGTGAACCTTGTAAAAGGAGAGTCTGACATCTCTCTCTCATCCACTTACCTTCACAGCCACAGAAGAAGAGCAGGTCAAGGGCAAATTCTGTGGCTTGAGAGTCATGGACAAGAGTGTAGTGCCCGTGGGTCCAGCGTCGCAGCTCCCCCGCACACACAGGGGTGCCTGAGCCTAGGACAGGACACAAATATCCAGGGAAAACCATGAAGCCACATCAGCTGAGCTCAAACCATGTGAGGAGCTCAGTGATCTCACACCACTGTGAAATTGTCTGCTGGCCCCAGTGACAAAAGGGTAAAACCACAGATCACAGTATCTTTCCTAGAGATGACTCTAGGTTAGGTACTTCGAACAATGTGTAGGAGTGGTACCAAGATTTGCTCCATACAGCCTTTGTTCCTGGTAAGTGTTCTGGTGGGATTTTTTCAGTAAGACTTGGTTTTTTATTACCTTTTATTCCAGTGTCCACTAACTTGCCTGACTTAGTGCAGGATGAGCATTTTCAAAACTTCTACCCTTAAACTTCAGAGCCACTGTTTTAAATAAACATCACCAATCAAAATCCAAAATTAGTCTAATCTTTGATAGTTGTCATTGCTGGCAACTAAGTGGTTGTTTAGGCTGACAGTGTTTTCTGAAAGGCTGAATCCTAGTTTTAGGTATCAGTTTTCTAATTCTAAAGTTGTTTTACTTCTGACCTGCTCACCTTTCTCTTTTTGATTTATTTCATACAAGAATATACTTTATGTGAAGCAGAGGTATGTGGATGTAGAAACCACTTAACTATTGACAAAAGATTAACAGCCCCCCCTGAAGTCCCACCCTTAAGACTTAGGTATGTTCAAAATGGTATCTTCAAATTAGTCATTGATTTAGTCTGAATTGTTTTGCAATGCATCACTGATTTCAGATAATCTATCTAACATGCTTCAAATCCCATGTTTGTGCTGGTTGCAGTACACCACAACACTAGTTCCATGAACATCATTGGGAATTGTATTTGAATCCTTTCACACTACTGCTCTACTCACCTCTCTGCATCTCACTGTCCTGTGCTTCAGGGGTGTTCTCAGGCTGGTGTGGCTGATGGGGACTGCCATTAGCTGGTTGTTCAGTCTCTTCCTGCTCAGGTTTGGCACTGCTGTGCCCAGTGGTGTCTGCTGCTTGTCCCTCCCCAGCATCTTCATTCTCATCAGAGGGAGCCAGGAAGTGCAGTTTTAGGCCAGTGAAATTGGAAAGCAGCAAAAATAAGGCCTCAGAGCGCAGCAGCTGCAGGAACTTCTTCAGGGTGTCAGGGAGGCTGTCTTCCTCTGCTGCCTCATAGAGTCTGAAAGACAGCACGTGTATCTCTTTTTGGGAGAGCCAACAAGGACCATGTCCAGAGGGCAGCAGTGACCAGTGCAGCCTCATGGCAGCTCCTGCTCAGCCTGACCATCAGGTGCAGTGCACTGTCATTTCCCACCTTTTATTGGCTGGTCCCCGACTACTCCACTGGATCTCTTTGTTCTCCAATGCTTCACACAGCAGTTGGTATTTCTCTTTCTAAGAGAAAGAGATACAGAAATGTTAACATTTAGCTCCCAGGAAAAGAAGATTGTTATATTTTTGCTAAGTCCCCATGAAGCAGTGTACAGACAGTCTGAGGGAATCATTCCACAGAAATCAGAGTGGCTGAGGTTGGAAAGGGCCTCTGGAGGTCACCTGGTCCATTCCCCTTTAGATGTGAAACTTAGGTGTTTTAACAGATGTGCAAGCAAACCCTTTCCCAGCCTTTGTCTCATGTGGTACCTGCCAGCCCTCTGACCAGTTCTGGCAGATCACATCAAATTGAACCACTGGTCTCACCTTAAGAAAGTCTTTCAGCAGAATTTCTGATTGTTCTTCAAATTCCTCCTGGATTTGAGCTTGGGAGTCCATGTCCAAATAAACTAGATTGATCCACTCATACAATATTTCATGCTAGAAGGGAAATAGATTAGAACACTGAATTTTCAAAAGTGAAGAAGAATCCCCAATTCCCCCTACAGAGCTGGTCACATGACTAGATTCCTACACACAAACACACTCCATTGCCTTATTTCATTGCACCACAGGTATTCACCACATTCTCTGAACTACTGTAGGTATGCAAAACATACAAAGACACCAAAGAAAAACTGGATACAAATATGGACAGGAAATGAAAAGGAAAATGGGACAAAGATTAAAGCATCCCCAGTGCATTGATGCATTCTCTAACAGGTATTACAGGACAGAGACAAAAATGCAGATATGCAGATGTAGGCTTGTTACTCACATCATAGGGGATGTGTGGGCTCCTGGCCAAGGGGGCTTCAATGTACCGTGCAGGTCTGGCCACAGACGGGCCGTGGAACCAACCGCTCACAGACAGGCGGCACTTGTGCGACAGAACTTCTGACACCTGCAACCACGGTGGGCAGCAGACACTGGTTAGACAGGGACCATGTGACAGGAGATGGACTCGGCTCCAGAGAGCCCACTGCACACACAGAAACGTCAGCCAGGGCTAGACCAGGACAGGTTATCAGAGAGAGGCTTATTGTCCTGAAGTTCACTGCAGGTTCCCAGAATCCCAGTCTAAGCTTTTACTCCAAGCTCACAGAGAATCTATTCTCTCTCTCCCTCTAAGACCTTTAAGTCATGGATTTTTAAGACAAAATTAAATCACTACCTGAAAACAATCAGGCAGTGACCAAGTAGATGCTGCTGTTAATTAACAACTGTAAGACATAAATGACACAAAAATAATCCCCTAAGTGCCTAGGTCAGGACATCACTAATCATCTTCCTCTCCAGCCTTCTGCTCTCTGGCCCTTGCCTCTCAGGTACACAAGAGTGTCAGATTTCAGTCAGGTGTTTGTGTCATGCAGATCCCCAAATTATTCATCCTGTTCCCAGTCATTTTCCTGACAAGTGTCACAGAGTACTCCTTAACTGTATGAACATTTCTGCTGCAGGGCACTGAACCATGTCTGTGTCACTGAGGGTACAGCCAGATCTGCACAGTGCCCTTGCACTGTTGGCAAGGTGATGGGTGGATTGAGGAGCTCTTCTGGACCAGTCATGACCACCATATCAAAAATGTGAGCTAGTTTAAAACAAGCCAACAGAAACAAGTGAAAGCGAAATTCACAGCAGTGGCTTGCCAGGATACTAACACAAAATAGAAATGGAATTTTTTCTTTCCCGGAATATTGCAGCTAGGCTGATGGTTTAAAGTTGGCTTTGTTGATTCTTGTCCTCCTTAAAGTCCTTGAAGCCCTCTCTAGCACACAGCACTTAGTGTGAGTATCCACTCTGTCCACAGTTCTTCTCCCTCCCCATCAGGACTGTAATAACAAACAGAATGAATAACCACAACAATGAGGATTAAAAAATTAACAAGAGACAGCTCCTTGCCTGGTGGAAAGAGACTGGAGACACTTCAAAGAAAACCAGCGTGTTCCATGAAGGCACTAATGACTTGGTGATTTGCTGTGGCTGAAAGTGTTCTGAGGAAGAAAACATACCCTGGTTAAGACAGGAACTAGGACTTCTCTCTGACTTCATGACTCTGTGACTGGTGGGACACCTGGGTATAAGGGATGGAGCTCAGAGCAAGGGCTTGGTGAGGAATCAGTGTACCTCTGCACGGAGACAAGAAAGAAGAGCAGGGGCTGTTCAGCTTGGAGAAGGTTATGGGGCAACCTAAAGCCTTTTCCAGTGCCAAGAAGCTACCAAGAGTGCTGTAGAAGGACTTGGAATAGACAAGGACATGGAATAACAGAACAAAGGGGAATGCCTTCAAACAAAGGATGGGTTTAGATCAGCTATTAGAAATGAATTCTTTACTATGAGCAGTGAGGCACTGGCACAGGTTGCCCAGGGAAACTGTGGGTGCACCATCCTAGAAATGCTCAATGGGGTTTGCAGCAACCTGGTCTAGTAGATGGTGTCCCTGCCTACAGTAGGTGGGCTGGAACAAGATGGGCTTTAAGATCCTTTCCAACCTAAAGAATTCTGTGGTTCTGCTGCTGGAAAGGGAATTATTGTCATTAGTCTGGAGTTCCAAGCATATTTACTGGCATCGCTTCCATCTTGCCTCTGCTCTTGACCCTTCCAAAAGTTTGTCTGCTGTTGCCTGTTAGCAGTGTCTGCAAAGCATCCTACAGCCCACCCCTAAGGGGCACGCTTTACTTATACATCAGCTTCTCTGAACAAAGGAGAAACTCTTTATCTCCCTTCTACTGGTTGAGGTGAGAGCTGCTGCAAGGGGCACATAAGCTTTATCTTTTTCATCCACCTGAGGCTGAGTTTGGAGCTTTTACCATCTGTGCTGTACAGATCCAACGTTCCTCCATCACTTTTCTCCCAGGGTGGGACGAGGTACAGGATGAAAGCGATTCTCCGACCTTCCAGTTCATCATCGTGGCACAGCAAGACATCTGCAATTACACATTTTGCTGCTGTAGCATCTTTCCGGTGCATGCATGATTCATTCCAACAACTGCTTCTCACTTTGTCCCCACAAGGATATGACATGAAAAAACACATTCTTTCCAAGAACTGCATTCTCACTCATCAGCATCACCAGCCTGAGATCTGCAGCATTCTCTTCTGTGGGACTGCACTGCAATTGACAGATGGGTCACTCTGAAAGTACAGGCAGTTATACACCAACAACAGTTTTTTCATCACTTGTACTTAATTTTCAGACACTGTTTGCTGCTGGCAGCCTCTGGGACCATCTGGAACTAGAATAAAATTAGGTATTCTATAGACATTTTGTTCCCTACACATGCACAGAAACTTTAGGGAAAGGATCACTTATAGACTGACCAGTATATTCATATTTAGCACAGGATATGTCAATAGTTGGCTCCAGCACTATCTGGGTCACAGCAGAAAGCCACACTCGGAATTCTTCACACAGAGCATGCCTGAAAAGATAAGCACAAAGTAAGTGTCCTCCTGTATTATAAAACATACCATCATAGACTAAACAAATTTATTGTCTCCTTGCCAATTATTTAAACAGTTACAGGTGCAGTTGTTGTGAGTGACAGTGTGTTCCTGTAGAACCACGCAGGTGCTGGCCAGGAAAACAGTACCGTGCTCACAGCACTGCTGGCAATAACAAGCAGCAAGCATGCAACCAGTTGGAAGGTGCACCAGGAAGCGTTTCAGAGGTGACAGAGGAAGAAGAGCTGAGTATGGACGAAAGCTGAACAGACTTCAGTGCCAATGACGAGAACAGTGCAGATTCAGCGCTCCAGGGCCAGTTTTTGGCCCGAGTACGTCTCCTTCCTTGTGGATCCACCACGGCTCTTCCCCACACCCTAAGCGGGCAAAGCCCCCGAGCCTACGCTTTACCTCAGGGCGGCGACGTGGGGCTCCGGGCTTGCCCCCAGCTCCTCGGACTGCGGCGGCCCATGGAAAAGAAGAAGGGACGGGGATTAGGGTGGCTCGGCTCGGCCCAGCTCAGCCCGGCTCAGCTCGGCCCTGGGCCCACCTGCCGCAGCGAAAGGAGATCGTTGCACCGCTCCCGGAAGCCGAGACCCAGCAGTTCATNCTCTGCGCGCGCCTCGCGCCTCCCGCGCTTCGCCGCCGGCGCTGCCGCTCCGCGACGCTTGGTGGCCATGGTACCATCCGGCCGGACTGCAACTCCCTGCGGCCCCCGCGCTTCGCCCGCGGTGGCCAATCGGATCGCGCGGGGGCGGGACGGGCAGCCGTTGGCCAATGAGCGAGGAGAGGAGGGGGCGGAGCGCGGGGGGGGGCGGCGGGGGGCGGGGGGGCGGGCG
>VYXD01001719.1:338101-367439 GCA_013397195.1 Hylia prasina | reverse complement strand
TTATTATTATTTTATTTTTAAATAACACTGAAAGTCTTGTAGGTAAGAGGAAACATTCTCACCATTTAAGGAAAAAAACCCACGAAAATAATTTTCTGTATCTTTTTAAACCCAAACCTCATAATGGTTTATGAATTTTGGCTTCACTGATTTTGTAGTTGAGATAAAGGCTTAGCAAGGGGATATTGGAAACCTTGCTGAGTTGTTGCTGTTGAACTTTTCATGTCTGTCACTCAAAGGTGGCAGTAGTTGGGCATTTGCTTCACAACGTGCTTGCTTGACTGAGGTGTTTATTTTTAATACACTGAACACATTTATCCTGTTGAAACCTGGTCTTGGGGCCTTAAGAGTCCTGGAAAAGTTTATTGTACGTCCTTTGGAAATGACAAGGCTAGGCTTCATCATTCACCTTCTAGCCTTTTTAGTGTCCTGCTTAGGTCAAAAGTTAATTATAAGTGCCTTTGCCAAATGTGAGATAGCAGTTTTCCCAGGCCCATGTGTTCTCCTTCTTGCTACTTTGCTGTAAAGAAATTTCCCAAGGAAGCCCCAAGCAGTGTTGTAAGTGATGGGATGTGTGCTATTCAGCATGTTTTGAGGGAACCTCTGAATCCTCTTACTGTAACAACAGATTCAAACTGGATTTTTCTCATCTGCCATATGTTAAACAAAATGAGCATCTTGATAGTCTCTTAAGTTTGTCCCCATGTTCTTTTCTGAAATTTGTTAATCTGTGTGAAATAATTTATTGTGACAAGGTCGAGCAGTTTGTTGGCTTTACTGCTGTATCAAACTGACTGTGTCAGTATTTCTAGGAAAAAAAAAATGCTAAATGACTTATCAGATACTTCACATATCTTAGAAGAGGCCAGGCTTAAATTTCACCAAAAAAAAGGCAACTGATACTGTTCTGTGAACAATGGCAGGTTTGTTAGACTCGTTCATTCCCCTTCTCTTCCTTCTTCTAAATAGGGCAAAAGTATTTGTTGCTGACTGCTTTATTTCTTTCCAGGTACTAGTGAATACTGCCTGCTGTTTTCTGATGCTGGTTGCTAAGCTAATCCAGTGTATGGTGTTTGGTCCTCTTCGTGTCAGCGAGAGGCAGGTGAGACAGCAAACAAGGAAACTATGAAACATGACAAATTGTATGATTTTCTATATGGAATTGCCGAACCTGCACAAGAAAAATAAGCTTTACAATATATGTCTTACCATTTGGTTAGCTAGTATATCCACAGCCACAAGTTTCCAGTTTATTTCTAAGGGAATTTTTCCTATTGTATTTTATAAGCCCACAGTCAACTTGAACATCCTGTTTCTTTAATAAACTCTGTCAGATTTCTTACAAGTGTGCCTCACTTCAAAATACTTGTAACTTGTTCTTCTCTATCCTGCCTGCACCTGGCAGCATTTCTCCATTGCATTTTGTAGTTGTCAGCACTGGCAATCTTGAGTTCCCTCTTCTTTTGTACCTTGACTGCTGGAGGTGCTTTCTATCCTCATACACTGAGTGGATGGTTTATCAGCCTGCAGGTTTAAGAGGGAGTAGGCAAGAAAATCCCTGGAGAAAGGAGGTGAGCAGGACTGAAAAATGAGGCTGTATAGTCCTGCTCTTGGCTACGTGAGATTGTTCGTAAAAATTCAGCAAGGGAACCATCAAAGCTGAGAGTTTTTAAAAACAGGATCCTTCAGAAGATGAAAGCAGCGGCAGGACCTTAAATAGTATCTCTGTATTCTTTTTTTAAAAAAAGGCAAATGCATAAGTTGCTTGTGTAAATGCAGTAGCAGTGGTTTGGAGTGTGTTCACATGTTAAAAAAAAAAGTCTGTAAAAAGAGGTCTTTAGGAGGAATCAGGCCATGATGATTTTTGACATCCAGAACTGAGGCACACAAAGCTTCATTAATAACTGTGGAGCTCTCAGAGCCTATTGTATTTGTAATTCATACCTCATAGAGGCCCTGAGTGGTGTGTTAAAACCAAGGCACTATCAAACTGCAGTGAGCCAGATTTTCTTTCCAGTCCATGTTGACTATAAGGATGTGGAATTTTAACTGGTGATGGTTTCCAGGATGTTCTCTACCCTCTTAAAAACTGAAGTGAAAAGCAGTAGCAGTATGGATCCATTTGCATTTGGACAGTGGGAGTTAGCCTCAGTTGTCATGTAAAGGAAAGCTGCTTATTAACACTAGTGAGCCCAAAACAGCAGCATCATTAAGGAATTCAGGGCCTGTCTTAACTAAACTCCTGGTGACTTCATTGTGTGCTTTAACAAAACATTTTGTTTCAGAATTTTTTTTATCCCCTCCAAGCTGGCTTGCTGTCTGCTGCTTTAGAACATTATATTATTGCTTTCATACTTCGTGCTTGTGGGAATGGTTTTATTTTCATTGCTCATCCATCTCATTCTCCACTGTAGGCATTGTGATTGTTAAGAACAGACTTTGTCATCTTTTCTTAATCATCCATACTTTGTAGCAAGCAAGGTGTTGGGCAATTTGGGCATCTTGAATAACTGTGGCAGCTCTTCCAGCAGAGAGGACTGTGTGTTAGCAGCCTGGTAGCTGAATTGAGTTGCCTGGGCATGAAGAATCAAACAGATCAGACTTGCTTTGTGTTGAGCACTGTTTTAGGAATATAGCAGGAAACTGCATTGTGTGTTGTGTAGCACAGTTATGCTGCCATGGTACAAGAAACTAGATAGACAGTAAGTTCTGGTAGTATTTTTAATACGTTTCTGATTTGAGTAAGGGTAATACTATTCAAGATGCATATGCAGCAGACTTCAGCTAATGTATTGTTGCATTTCTACCTCCATTTTTTTTTCCTTTCCCTTTCTCTTTTCCCCTCCTTCTCTCCAATGTGTGGATTGTCAGTGCTTTCACTACAGTAACCAAGTCTCTTCCATTACAGCATCTCAAGGATAAATTCTGGAATTTCATTTTCTACAAGTTCATCTTCATTTTTGGTGTGCTGAATGTTCAGACAGTGGAAGAAGTAGTGATGTGGTGCCTCTGGTTCTCTGGACTTGTGTTTCTCCATCTGATGGTTCAGCTCTGCAAGGATCGCTTTGAATATGTAAGTTTTGATTAAGGGCTGTCTTTTGGGACATGCAAATTCTGTTTCTGGTTCAGGCACTGGCTCAGATAAGGTACAAACAGATCATTTAGACCTTTTCCACACCCTACAGTACTGAACATGTGCACTTCCCATTAGCTTCAAATACTTGCTTTAAAGTACAATGTCAATCTTACTCCTTCAGTTCTCCCATGAGACAAATAGAGCTGAAGATACTTATTTTCTTTAATAAATTGCTCCTTATATGAGCCCTGTAATTACTATTACATAACTGCATGAGATGGCTTCATAGATCTCCTTAGTAAAGACATTTTAAAAGAACATCCCTTAGATTGGTGCCCTTTAGGATTGGCCTGTGGAGCCTGTTCCTGCAGATTCCTGTGCTCAGGTTTCACACTCACTTAGATATACTGAATTTTGACTGGCAATATCTTTACAATATAGGGTACAATTTTCTCTCTAAGCTACATTCCACTTTCTGTTAATACCAGGAATAAATTAGGTAGAGATGCAGAAAATTGAAGGCTAGGCAAGGAAGAAGAAACTGCAATTTAAACAGTAAATCTTGGCCTTTAAACTAGAATGGGCCTGCATTTTCTTAGTCTCTGCTCTCCTGGCATTGAAGTTTGACCTGAATTGAATCCATGAATTTCTTTTTGGTAGATCTGGGCTTTGCAGGTTTTTTTGTTTTGTTTTGTTTAATTAATGTCCAATAAGGCCTGTTAATTCACAGGTAGCTACGTACTTAAATTTGAAACTGAATTGGCTAGGGTTAGGAAAATTGAGACAGCAGTGAACAAGGCAGTTATCTGGTATTTTTAGTGTTGTTCAGAAAGCTTTGACTGAAAACAGGTCACGTGGGAAGAAATCCTTGTTATATTCCTTTTGCATTCAAAGCATGCAGTCATTTTTTGATTGGCCAAATGATACTTGCACGATTTGCCTTGTGAAGATGGGGCATGTGGAGCTGAACTAGATACAAAGAAGGAAGAAAGAACCCATTTAAAAACAAAACATAGGAATCAGCTTTGTTAATCAGATTAGAGTGAATCTTTGGGCATCTCCTTTCCTTGTCCTGTTCTTTCTCATCCTTCCCTGTAAAACAGAGGATGGACCAACACCCCCTTGGGTTGCCTTTGATTTAGACAGACTAGGTGTAGCCCTCTGTTAAGGTAGTTTAGGGATTTAGCACACTTTGTATGCTATTGAAAACTGTTTTTCAGCAGAGTCTGTCCAGTAGTCTTTAGCTGCAGCTTATATGTTTTTTTGCGTAGACCTATCTTTCTTCTAGAAGAAAATGACAGTGGAAGAACTATGGGATGGAAGACCAAGCTGGACAAACTCAGATCAGCTGTTAGGTGAAAAATTGGCAAAACATTGCTCGAAGACTCTGTGTTAGGTTAGGTGTCTGTAAAATGCATATTAATCCTAAGAAGATGCTGTGGAATTGGTGCAGAAACTACTGTGTCTCTGGTTTTCTTGCACAGGTGATTTAAACAGCTCAAATAATCATAATAATTGTAAATAAAAAAATTGTAACTGATTGTTAAAATGTGACTGTAAATGACAGTTACATGAATGAGGCTTTGGTATAGTGTGTGGGTTTAGCTTTATTCTTCATAAGTTATTACTATGTTGCATTGTGAAGTTGGTCTTATGGTAGAAAGCAAAAGATTTTCCTGAGTGAGGTCTTGTTTGGTGAGGTGACAGTGGAAGGCAAGGTGGATGAAGTGCTCATTTCAACCTGTCATGTATTCATGTATTTATGTATTTGTGTTGCAGCTTTCCTTTTCTCCTACCACACCCATGAGCAGCCATGTCAGAGTGCTGGCCCTGCTCATAGCCATGCTCCTGTCCTGCTGTGGATTAGCAGTTGTCTGTGGCGTTGTTGGCTACACCCATGGCATGCACACGTTGGCTTTCATGGCAGCAGAGGTGAGACTTCCTTCATATGGTCTTGTGGTTTCTGCTTTGCCTTTGACCCCTCACTTGGGGGTATCCTGGTACACAGTGAATTTGCTTCTAATTTGCATTAGAAAGAAACTTTGAAGACAACAAGTCCTCCCCTGTTTTCCAGAAGTTGCCAGATTGGCATGCTTTCTCTCTGTAGCCTTTAGCCCTGAAAAATATCTTAGCCTGAAGAAGAGGATGAGAGGATAGACCCATAAGATGATGCTGAAATCAAATGACAGCTTATAAAAAAGTAATGATTGTGCTTCATGAGCATTGCAGGAAGGGTCGGTGAAACAGCACTTGAGAGACAGAGAGAGTGTGTATGAAAGTGTAATGTGCACTCCAGCCTCTTTCTTTGAGGTTGTATTTTCTATTTCATTTCTCCCCAAAAGGAGCGAGTCATCCTTTCCTTAAGCCATACTCTTGGAGTTTGCCTATGTTTGTGGACAGAGTTGTGTCTCAGCTGAGATGAGCAAAGCATTTTTGTGCACTCCTGATCACTTTGCACTGTGGACTAAACATCAATATGTTTGTGAAGTGAACATCAGTATGTTTTTGATGTTGTGGGTTGTTGCACTCTGCCTGAGGAAGTGATAATCTTAAACACAGGAGAGGAATCCAATCCAAGTATGTTGTGTTAGCGCATCATTAGTTTAGATAACAAATAACATGTACCATTTATTTTTTTCTCCTGTCTTGAATTCATACTTGGAGTTGGGAAGCAGGAAGGAAAACAACTGATAGTAGGAGAATATGGTGCTTGTCACACCACAGTTCAGTTATTCAACACATCGCTTTATTTTTCCATGAATATGAGAATATGCAAGACCAGATTTGTAATTAAACAGTGGAAGGGTATTGGAAGATTTAACAGTGTCTTTAAAAGGTAGGGTCTCATTGGTGCCATGTCTCTTATCTTGGCTTGGCAGAAGGATTATCAGCATTGCACCAGCTCGGGGTGGGTTAATCAGGGAGTGTTGGTTCTGTGTTGCTCCTCAGCACTGTGCTGTGTGGTAGTGTGAGTGTTTGGGGTTGCAGGATGGGGCTCAGTTGTTCATTTTCGTGAGAGCTGTTCTGTGTGCTGATTAATGAAGGAATGGCTCAGTCAGTGTAAGTGTGGGGTGTCCAGCCAAGCCCTGGATCCCTTGCTGTGCTGCTGGTGGGCAGTGAGGAAATTCGTGGGGAATGCAGAAGAAAGGGTCTCCTAGCATTGCCTGCAGCCACTGGTATTTGAGAACATTCTTGAGCTGGGGGCTGCACAAACCCATTTGGTTTGATAGTCCCAGATACACTCTGGAAAGTTGTCTGATCATTCATTGAACTTGTTTGTATGTCAGCCTCTGTAATATGCAAAGGCAACAAAGTCCACTTTTACTTGGCTTTGTGTACACAAAAGAGCTCTTTGCGTTGTTCTGAATCTTGTGTTTGATAATCACAGAATGATTTGGGTTGGAAGGGATCTTAAAGATCATCTAGTTCCAACCCCCCTGCCATGGGCAGGGAGTAATGTCCTTATCTATCATCAAATCCATTTATGGTGAAAATAGGCAAAGAGTCATTCCCTGTTTAATCTTTTTCATAGAATTTGTGATTTTATGATCCTTTTGTCTGTTCCTGTGTTGCCTTTCCTTCTAAGCAAAAGAATTCAAGGCTGTTTAATTTTTTCTCATAGGAGATTGTATAATATCTTGCCATTTTTGAACATTTTAAATATTCCCTGTGTAGATTGGGCAACCATGAGTAATTTTCTTCATTTTAATACCCAGCACTCATATGAGTAGAATAAAATATTTAGGTTTCTTTCTGTATGGGTACTGGCAGTGACATCTCATAGCAGACTTCAAGCTCTGATTAAAAAACAAAAAATGTTTCAGACTGAAATGTTTTTCTGGTTATGGCTTGTGTGATGCTCCTCAAGAGGTACCCTGCCAAGTGTATTCCATTAGTGTGAATGAATTAGATTAAGTTACCTTAAGCTATTAATAATCTCTCTTCTGCAAACATTGATTTAGCTCAGGGTTTTCAATAAATATAGATGTTTTTCTTGTGTTTTAGGTGACTTCTCCTTGTTCTCTGTTGATCTGTCAGCATTTTTTTTTTGCTGCAGAGGTTGGATGTGAAATGTGCAAATGCCCAGAGAAAGTTGAGTAGGGACTTGTCTGTATTTTTGAGTAAACATTAATCTTTTTTGTGTTAATATATGGTGTTCAAGAATTATAGTATAACAAGCAGTCTGTCTATCTTTGCATGTTTTTTTTTAAAGCCAGCTAGTAAACAGTTGGCAGATAGGTTGGGTGTTGCAAAAGGTGAAATATGCATTGAGGCACTTTAACAATGCTTTTGACAGATGGAAAAAATTATTCAAGCTAACTGGCTTATTGCTACTTTGGGATGTTAGTGCTTTTGGTAGTTCTTCTGTCCTATTTGTAGCACTTATGCTGAAGGCATGCCATCAGACCAGTTTCACAGAAGTGGTTTCAGTTACTCATTGTAAATCCCCAGCATCTCAGTGTCACTTGGCGCCTGCTAACTGCAGGGTGGTGTGGGCAGTCTCTGGGGGAAACATGTCTGGTGTTTTTCACTGTGAGGATAGAATGAAGAGATGGAGCACTGTGGGCTTTATGGTTTACAGAGAGGTGATGGGGCCACAGTCTGGTAGATGATAAGAACCCATGGAAGTCCAGGTACCTGTTTGGTGACTTGTCTTTACACTTCTGATCTTACACTTTCTGATATACTTAGGGGTTTTTGCCTCTACTTAGCCTAGAAACGTAAGTATGATTAAAGAGAGAAGTTCTTTTAGCAGCATTTACATCTCAGCAAAGGGGGGGAATTATTTGAAATTATCTTCCTCAAATTTCTGTTATTATTTGGTTCTTCTAGTTTGTTTTTTTTTAAGAAGTGGGATGAGGAGAGGTAGTTGGTGGGATTGTGGTCTTAACACTTGCTGAGTGATAATAATTGAGAAAGGCAATACATCCTGTGTAGCTGGGAAAAAATGACACTTAACAGCAGTAACACTGGTGGCTGTTTAATAAGCATTGTGTCTTTGGGAACAGTTTCTTCCATATTTATTTATAAGCTTCATGGTTGTCTCAGGTATATTGTGCACACAGTCACCTATAGTGACCATTGGTTCACAGGAACTTGTTAAGCTGCAATAAATGCATTTTGTGTTTTAGCCCTTGAGCTTCTGCATCTTAACCACTGTCCCTGCCAGGATGTTGTTAACATGCATGGGTTTTTTCCTTCCTCTTTTGCAGTCTCTGCTGGTGACAGTCAGAACTGCTCATGTGATTTTACGGTAAGTAGCTTACATTATACAGAGTGGTGTTCAGGATGGTAGTACATATAGCATGTTGATGTGTGTATGTAATTACCTCACTGAATTGCAAATGCATATTTGGAGATTGAGAACAGCCCTGAGGAGAGACTTGGGGGTGTTGGTGGATGAGAAGCTTGACATGGCACAGTAATGTGTGCTTGCAGCACAGAAAGCTCAACCACATCCTGGTCTGCATCCCCATAATGTGGGCAGCAGGTCCAGCGAGGGGATTCTGCCCCTGTGCTCTCTTCTGCTGAGACTCTACCTGGAGTGCTGCATCCAACTGTGGGGCCCCCAACATGAGAAGGATATGGACCTGCTGGAGTGAGTGTAGAAGAGTCCTTAGAGATTTTCAGAGGAGTGGAGCACCTGCCATGGAGACAAGCTGAGAGAGCTGGAGTTGTTCAGCCTGGAGAAGAGAAGGCTCTAGTGAAACTTTAGAGCCCCTTCCAGTATCTAATAAAAATCAGCTGGCAGTGTTTGTAGTGCCAGTGTGGGCTAAGCATTGACTGCTTTTTGCTTTTTTAAAATGTTGCTGTTGAAAATCAGTCACATTAAAAGAAGTCTCCCTCGAGTGAGCACAGACTATGGGCACAGGGCCTTGGAAGGGTAAAGAAACCACATCAGAAGTTTTTTGAAAAATGGACAAAATAGTGTGAATTGTAGAGATGTATTTAACAAAAAAAACCCAACGAACCGAAAGAATAATGTTAATTTCCTCACTCTTGCAGATATGTAGTTCATCTCTGGGATCTCAACCATGAAGGAACGTGGGAGGGCAAAGGCACTTATGTGTACTACACAGATTTTGTCATGGAGCTAACTTTGCTTTCCCTGGACTTGATGCATCATATTCATATGCTGGTATGAAATACTGGACATAATTTTGAGCAAATAGACTGGCATTAAAATAAAGGATATTGGGTATACATATTTTATATTTTTTTTTTACTTTGCTTATTTTAGAAACCAGGTATTACAGAGAAGTTACTTAAATAGAGATGAAAATATAGAGGAGGGATTCTGGCATTCTTTTCTCCTGTGTAGTTGAAGTCATCACAAATAACTTTGTTAAAGAGTATTAACTACTGTGTGTAATTATCTGCTTCGTAGGTGTTTATTAGCTTTTTTATTGAGTAATATCAGACTGAATTATTTTCATTGGCAGCAGAGGATGCTAAGCTAGATAGGACTGAATTCAGTTTATCTTCATTATAAATGCTGTGCTACCAAAGTTGTATGTGAAGAGGTAATGAGTGGTAGTACCTTTGAACACATGTGGTTGGTCTGAATGGATCCAACAACAGAGAAATTCTTCAGGGGTGGTTTCTCAATTTCTTTGTCTCTTAAGTGCTGATGCAGCTTCTTGTTTCTCATGGTGCTTGTTTCTAATCACTGTTCTGTTCTTTTCCCCAAGCTGTTTGGCAATATCTGGTTGTCAATGGCGAGCCTGGTGATTTTCATGCAGCTGCGCTACCTGTTCCACGAGGTGCAGCGGCGGATTCGGCGGCACAAGAACTACCTGCGTGTGGTTGGAAACATGGAAGCCAGGTGAGCCCCCTACCTGCTCTGCAGTCTTGATGTAGATCCTGTAGCGAGGATCCTGAGAAAGAAGTTGGGATTCTTTTATGTTCCTTTGATACACAGTGGCATGGTGTGAACTGGACAGATGCAGTGTTGCAAACCTGACGCTTAAGTCTCTACACTAGAGTGTGATTTTATCCATTTTATTTGTTAGTGGGGAGACTCTTTCTAGTTTTTACCAGAAATCATGTAGGATTGACTTGTATAATGGCAGTATTACTGGTAATGTATAAAGTGGCAAAAAGTGAATTCCCCTTTCTGGTATTTCTTCTTTTCTATTCTTTTGCATACTACCTTAGTGGGGTGACAGAAGCTCTGAAGAGCTCTGCCTATTTTAGCTGTCAAATATTGACTTTGGCTGTGAGAGAAATCAATACTCTTAATTTCATTAGGCCATACTATTCACTTACTGACTGAAATAAAATCAAAACATTAATTAAAACCTGAATAGCTTTACCTATGTATTTACTAAACCTGAAGCCAACTCTAAGACTTCACCTAAAGTGGACCCGAGAGCACTACTTCAGTCCATTCCCTTTTAGTGAGGTAATATGGAGAAATTGGGAGGCCTACTAAAACCTAATATTATACCAGATAGTACTGCATTTCTGACCCAATGTTTTTAAAATTCAGCTATGTTCTTTAAAATTTTAAGAGCCACAGGGAGAGTTTTACTCTTTCTGTACTGTTCTCTCACTGTACTGTTTTAATTCTGCGCCTCTGTGTGTTTGATTAATCCTGATTCCTGCTGCCATGTGGAGAAGGCTGGCTTGTCTAAAAATTCCTGAGGCTTTTTTTTTTTTTTTTTTTTTTGAGAAGTCATTTAGTGGCTGTGATATCACATTAAGAGCTGCATAATAAAGTTCATCCACAATGCATTGTTTCTTTCCAGTCAGATGCAGCCACTGAACCCCTTTGAGCTGCTCACAAAGCTGTTGGAGTTGCATGTTGTGTCACAGACTTCTTGTCTGAATGACTTGATGTGTTTTGGTCATTCTGATTGTGCTGGAAGAGCCACATTCTAACTTACTTCTGAAGCTGACATTGGCAGCTGCTTTTATGTGCTTGTTCTTCAGGTACATTCCACACCAGCAGAGCTGTGAAGTGTTGTTACACCACTCATTTCTGTATTGTCGTGTTTGGATACTGCGTAGTAACTGCTTACATGGCACTGTAGCTTAAAAAAAAGGGAAAAAAAGTCAAGACAAATAGAAATGGCAAAATCTGAGGCCAAAATTAGTCACCATAAGTGCTTATGATCCCAAAGAGACAGCTTAATGGGTACAGCTATTAAAACTCATTTAGAAAAATGACATAAACCAAATCTATACAGATGATAATTTAAGGATCTCAAGAAAATGATCATATAATTGTCTCTTGGAAGGTACCAAGTTACAGCTTTTTGCACTTAGAATATATGAGATGTGCAAAAAAGTGCCTGCAAAAAGCATCAGAGGGATGTGTATGTTCCTTTGCAGTGCAGCCTGAAAAATAGCAAATCAAAAAATAACAAATCTGTTGGCATAACTCTCTTAATGAAAAGTTAACATGGAGGGTAAGGTTTTCTCAGTGCTGCATTCTCTAGAGAGGAGGCCATGCTGAGCTTGTGTAGTCATTCCTTCTATCTCTTACTGTTTCTTCTTTGTAGGTTTGCAGTGGCAACACCAGAGGAGCTGGCAGTGAACAATGATGACTGTGCCATTTGCTGGGACTCCATGCAATCTGCACGTAAACTCCCTTGTGGCCACCTCTTCCACAAGTACGTGTCCAGGCTGGAGAGGGTGCACCCAGCTAAGAAGGGAAGGGATACATGGGCATGGCTGAAATTTACAGTGGGGTGACAAGTAACAAACTACCAGCAGAGCTGTTGGGTGCTCGCTGCCTGGGTTATCTTGGTCTGCTTCTGATAACAAAGTACAAGTCTTTTTCACTCCAGTCATTTTCACGTTTGAGTTGTTCCACCAGGTGCACTTCTTTTCCCCCAAACTAAGAGTATGCACCTTGTCAGCTAGTGGGTAACTAGTGTTGAGTTTCTCAGACACAGGTTGGTGGATCAATTGTGTGGAGGTTGTTTTGATTTTCAGGTGAAGAAGAAAAATTGGAGCTGGATCCTTAAATACTTTACAAATAGCAGCTTTAAGGAGAAAACAGGGAGTATGTTTATATAGTGCATCCTCACATGGTGGTGAGTTCCCCAGGACAGCTGTGGAGGCCAGGTCTGAATCTGTGGTTTCAAGGGGCAATAAGTCCATCAGGGCTGTAAAAGAGGTTAACCAAATCAGCAGAAAATGGTCCCTAAGCAGTTGGTAGTTAGAACTGGGAGACTTTGGCCAAAGAACCTCTCTATACACTGCTTCTGACACTCATACAGTAGTGAATAGTAGCAGATGCTTGTGGACATAGTGTGCTGAGCTGGATGTGACTTTCCTCCTATCTTTTGTAGCAGTGCTTACACTTCCATGCCTGTGCTTAAATATGAAATGAGAAACAGAGATTGAAGCAGGCATTTCTGGAGGGCCATGTGATGAATATGCTGGTCAGTTAAATTGTCCCTGTGGTGTTACTTTCTGTAAATAGCTTTTTGCTTTTCTGGTAACTGTCAAACCAGAGGTTGTAATCTGTGTGCTAATTTGTTGTCATTTATGACAACCTTGCCATAAATATTTATCTGTGTTCCAAGAAGTCTCTAATGAGATAATGTGCCTCCATAGCAGAAACTCCTTTTCCAGTGCTACTGAATTATGTGAATATTTAATCACCTGCTGAGCACTTGAGAAGCCCAGGGTCTTCTCTTCAGAAAGATATTTTCTCTGTATGTAAGAGGATCCTTTTGTATTTTTTTCTGAAGCAATTACAGTTCTGAAGCAAGTTCCACTCCTTGGTGCTTTTAGGGAGGGAACATATTACAGTGGATGGCTTGCATATAAAACCAGATTTAACTAATAACCATATTTACAACCTGAGAGTGGTTTCTCTCCTCATAAAAGCCTGGTGCTTTTGAACAGGCTGAACACTGTGTCCATTCTCAATTACATGGGAGTTTTTTTCCCCATCAGTTATTTGGAGTGGCAGAGAAGGTGGCAGGGAAGATTCGCATTGCTGAGATCAACCCTGTTCCCAAATATTAAAGAAATTTAATGGGAGTGGGTGTCTGAATCTCTTAGGCATGTTGAAACTCTCTTCTTTACCTTCTAGGAAGCAGGCAATTTCAGTAGTTGTTGCTCTGAAAGGTTTCCAGCCTTGACCTGCTGTTTGCCCTCCTCCTCCCTGAGGTGCTGTGGGTGACCAAGCCCTTCTGCCTGTATGGGACCCAATGGGTGTGACCATATCTGGCTTTTTGGGTCTGGTGCTGACGCAGCTGACACAGGGCTCTGCCCATTCCAGCATCTTGGCTGTTGAGCTGCTGAGGAGCAGCAGTGTGGTGGCAGCTCGGGAAACTCCGGGTGTTTCCCAAGTGACCTTTGGAGTACAGCTGTAGAAGAGGTTGGAGTTTGCTGTGGGCAGGGTGGTTTTCCTGTGGGCAGGGAGGTGATCTTGCACAGCACTGCTAGTGCCAGCATGCTGCTTGTGCTGGTGACCAAGGTGGTGGAAGGTGGCAGATTTTTACTGTGGTGCTTTGGTTGTTTTTGGGAAACCCATCAATGTGTATCCCTCTGTTGCAATATGATGGAAAGCACTTTGGCAAAGTTTCAGGAACTGGACAGAATGCTTGTATCCTTGACTTCACTATAGTCCTGCAATTAGAGTTTTCCCTTGCTCTGTCAACCCAAACCTGTGATGTGTACCTTCATTTTGTTTACAAATACACAATTTTGGGAACAGGCTTATTTGATCTTTTGGTATGTCTTTACCTTTCTAAAGTGTTTTGAGAACTTTGGGGAAAAAACCCACCCTGCAAATATGAAGTATGTGTTATAATATTGAGAAGTGTTCAGCCCTGTGAAATTCAGTTATTCCACACTGAAAATTAGGTTTAACTTGAACAGATAGTCCAATTGGGTCATATCAGCATGTATCAAAAAGCATGCACTGCTTTGAGTGTTTCAACCTGCATTTCAAACACTTGCACTTTAAGCAGGACAGAAAATTTCAGAATTAAGGAAGGATTGTACTGGCACAGAATTGTTAGTATTAATAAATTTGTTTAGAGAGTTCCTGGAGTGGTATGACTTTTGTGATTTGGGTAATGGTATTTTGAAAAGCTATTTGAAAACACTAGAAGTGCCACTGCCTCATCACAGGCAGAACTGCTATGAAAATGTGTCAGGATACATTAACTATGCATCCATTTGGTTTTTGCGTTTTTCACTTGGGAATGGTGAGAGAAAAGAACTGGTTCCTTTTCCCTTCCAGGCAAAACTTGCTTGTTCTGAGCTAGAAGGACAGCAAGCTTGGAGAGTGTTTTAAGCTTGTGATAAATCTGCATGTATGTTTGTAAAAGGTGAACACTGGACTATTTTCAGCTGAAAAAAATAAGAAACCTATGCCAGAGTCATCAGGAGCTCATTAAGGGTATCTCTGAACAGTCCATGTGTTGATGTGTAAAGAACATGCTACAGCTGCTTGATGTACTGGTGATGGTGGTGTCTTGGAAAAAGACTGGAAACTCACCACAGTGTTACTGTTTTCCTGTCAGCTCGTGCCTGCGGTCCTGGCTGGAACAAGACACATCTTGCCCCACCTGCAGAATGTCTCTTAATATCACTGACAGCCATCACGTGAGGGACGATCACCAAAGGGAGAATCTGGATGAGAACCTGGTCCCTGTGGCAGCAGCAGAAGGCAGACCACGTCTGAACCAGCACAATCACTTCTTCCACTTTGATGGTGAGCTCAGTACATTTGACATCTGCTGCTGTTGCCTGAATAAACAAAGGGGAGCAGCCTTCTGTAGAAGGGAATTCTCTCTGTGCTTCAGCTAAAACTCAAACCATGCTCTGCTTGTGTTTGTCAAACACCACTGTGTTTCTGATGGTTCTTTTGCAAGAGCTCAGATGTGTCTCAGGTTTCCCAGAGCTGTAGAGATTTCTTGAAAGATCTTGTATAAGTGCTCCCTTTTTCTGGACTTGTTGTGGTCAGCAGCTTCAGTTGCTGCCATTTATTCACTGTGTGCCATGTTGACAAGCAGAATGGGAAATTCCTGTGTCTTTTTTTGTTGCCATGTGGTGGTTAATCAGCAACAGTCAAAGAGGAAAAAAAGCCCTCTGTGATGCAGTCTAAAAGGCAGTTTTTCCCCTATGCCCTGGCTAATGTGTGGTTGTCAAAAGTCCATTTGCCACTCAGCTTACAAGACACTTGCAATGCTTGGTTAGGTGCAGAAGATTAGTCTCAGAAGGAATCATGTAGCCACAAGAATTTAAAATGTTTGGGGATTTTTAGTAGTGTGTTATAAATACTCTCAAAGCAGATGTGATTCCAGGCCATGATAAATTCTGCGTATGGATGGGGACAACTTACTTTGAAAAGGGGAATTTATGTCATTTGTCTTCCAGATTTTTTTAGAGTTTTGGTATTGGTGTGTGCTGGTCTTCTGGAGTTTCCCAGATTTTGTTGCAGTCTTGGTGTTTCTCAGATGATTTCAGTACTTCAAATATTCAGCTTTGGGCTCTGCCCTTGTGGAGCTCCCATGAGGCAATTGAGATGCTGCAAATCACACAGTGACCTCTTCCTCATCTGTGCTTGTTTTGAAATCTTTGGAGATGTGGGGTGAGAATAATGGGCAGAGAAAGGTCAGACAGTTTCTAGATACATGGAGACTGGCTGATAGCTTTTGTATGGCTTCCACTTCTGGGGTGCTTTAGGTCTCAAAGGACATTTATATTTAGAGTAACACTGTCTTTTTGATGGCTGTCCTTCCCAGTGCTCTCCAGTGGCTTGGAGACCTGCAGAATTACCATGGAGATAGAAGGCAAAGTGGCACAGAGCAAAGCCTGTGTTTATTTAAGTGGCAGCACAGAGGGAGGAGGGAGCCACCCATGTGCCCTACTCTGCTGAGCTGAAGCACAGGGTTGCAGCAATCACTTTGTTCAGTTACTCTGTGTCCCTTTGAAGTAGTATTTCTCTGTGGTGACCCATTTTGGGCCTGGATTCAGATTGCTTAGAAGCTGTCCTGTTTTCGTAAAATTGCTGGATTTATTCATATATTCCAGAACTGGATTTGACTCTTGATTATTTTGATTTTCATTTTAATAGGGAAAAAAAAAGAAATCAAGGATGTCTTACTTCCTTGATCCTTTTCCAGTCCCCAGATTGTTAAACCACTATGACAGTGGTTGAAGAGAGTATGGGCAGTTCCCTCCAGCCATTTCCATGTCTGGGAGACCTTAGGGATAGATTGCACTGCAGAACTCCCTGCGTGGGCCTTGTGGAATATGAAGACATAATATTAAATATGTGTAGAAGTACTTGGCCTGCTGAGATTCTCATGCTCTTTCTTGACTTTCTTGGTGATTTCTAACTCCCAGGCTCCAGAATTGCCAGCTGGCTGCCCAGTTTTTCTGTGGAAGTGATGCACACCACCAACATCCTCGGAATTGCACAAGCCAGCAACTCCCAGCTCAATGTTATGGTA
The DNA here is from genome assembly GCA_013397195.1 of Hylia prasina. Lineage (NCBI taxonomy): Eukaryota > Metazoa > Chordata > Aves > Passeriformes > Sylviidae > Hylia > Hylia prasina. Next base: position 350,933 of record VYXD01001719.1, on the reverse strand, counting down.
AGACTGCACCTCAGCCTTCCTGTTTGTGTTGAGTAGAGGAAAGGGTTACATGGAAATGGAGAACATAAAGGGGAAGGAAGTCAAAACAGTGGTTGGACACTAGATAAAAGCTGTTTTTCTGAGTGAGAGAAGGTTTGCTTCAGTGAAGTTAGGGCATATTTGGGTTCAAATGTGCCAGCATAAAAGAACAGGTCTGGAGGTAAGTGAATGAGTTAGAAGAATGACATGTACTTCCTGGGTGGATAAGCAGACTTTTTCTCAGCTTGCTTAGTGCAACTTCTTTAGCTCTTTTTCAATACTTCTCTGACAACTTGCAGCACCAAAGGGTGTGAGTCTGTGACCAGAGAATTTAGCTGTTGGTCAAGTAGTAACTGATCAAACCATACCATAAGTTTTGATTTCTTTTTTTAATCTTTGATAGCACTAAGCTTCAAGATAGCAATTTCAGTGTCTTATCAGTGTGAGGTGGGCTTTCTAGCACCCTCAGCTTTTACTGATTCATGATGATGATAGAAGTGTAGAGGATGAAATTCTATATCTGTTAAATTCATCCATAAAAACTCTAATGTAGTACAGAAAGAAAAGGATGTGGCCTCATGAAACACTTCATTTTTTTGGAGAAGTGCTGTTTCCTTTGAGTTCTTCAAACTACTGTCCTCTATACCATGGTAAAAAGTGTTTAGTGAGGTGTCTCATGAAAGTGATGGAATTTTCTGAATATTGATCTTTTCCATAGCCTATACTTCTGTTTAAACATCAGCAGGGTAAGGCCACTATTTTTAGGGTGTTTGAGGCAGGGAGGGACCAATAAGATGTTGGCAGATGATTTATTAGTTAAATATGCAGGAGCTCTCCATTTTAGGTCAGTTTAATTTTTCTTCTACTGGACACAGTGATACATATGGGATTTTTTAAAGGACGAGTAATGGTTTTTTACGATTGTGTATTATCAAAAGTACAGTAGCAACTTATATTAAAATGTCTAATGGAAATCTGGTTAAAGGTTAGCAAATTATTAAAGTGCTACACATTTTTAATAGAAAATAAGTGATATTCTCCTTTGTGTTATTGAATAAAAACCGAGGGAAGTATTTTGATGGGAAAGCCAGAGACTGAAATGCTAAATCAGTTGGTTTGGTCACAAGTACAATGGAGGGTTAGGTTTGCATTAGTTGCTTGTGTTGGAACTCACTGTCAGTTAGTGCATAGTTTTTGCTTTGTTCTCAGAACTCCTTCCACCTTTCTTTTCTTATTGCTGTTCTCATTCCCCTCTTCCCCCATGACTCTGGGCATTAGTGAAAAATAGACTTTTAAATATTAAATGAAATCCAGTTGTTGGTCTCTAAAAGCATATTATTTGTCTTCCCTCTTACCTTTACGTATTTAATTTGGATATTATTTAACTAACTTGAAATTCAATAATAACAGTTCCCTGACAACTCGGTTTAATTTACTTGAATTTTCAGACCCTGTTAAACTGGTTTGTAGGGAGGGTGGCTGGAGGGGAGTGGGTTATTAAAACTTACTCCACTTGTCCTTATCAGTGCCATTTTGGAAACAATATGGCTAAAAGCAAAATTGGTTTTTTCTTCACAGTGTTGATCTAACTTTCAGTCACCCATGAGTTTTGTATAGATCTTTATTAAAGATCTGTCATAAGAAGAGGGTTGGGAAGCTTTTGAAGCCTTTGTGCATCTACAGGCACTGTTCAGGGCCATGTGGTGTCTCCCTAGGAGCTGCAGTTTTGGTGTTGACTTCAGTGGAGGCAGCATATTGCCCTGTAAGTCAAAGCCAGCATGGGTTTTCTTTCTCTTTTCTTTCTGGCTGTGGGTTTGCATATCATAAGCAGCATCTTTGAGCTGGTAATATCTTTAATCTCTTTCTGTTGACATACTTGTCAACTAACTTCTATTTACTGCTGATATTGACTGTATTGCTTTCTCCAGGCCCATCAGATTCAGGAGATGTTCCCTCAGGTTCCTTATCATTTAGTTCTGCAGGATCTGCAGCTAACTCGTTCTGTGGAGATCACCACTGACAACATCCTAGAAGGGCGCATCCAGGTGCCTTTCCCCACACAGGTGAGTCATGAGACTGTGCATCTAAAATTACTTTCTTTCTTATCACAGCACTGAGCCTCTTAATAATGAGCAAGGGGAATGAAGCACTGGTGAATCTGGGATTTGTTTTTCCCTTTGTTTAAATCTCTGTAAATGCAGTGTATTCAGTCATGTACCAAAAATATATTGAAAATGTCCTAGCTAGACAAGAGACAAGTATTTGCTCAGTTAAAGCAGCTCTTCCTGGTCTCTCTTGTGCAGAGCTTTTAGAACATTTCCAGTTGACTTCTCTGCTGACAGATAATTGAATTGTATCACTTAGGAAGATTTTTTGCAAAGAAAGTCGGCAAAATGATGCCTTGTTCTTAATTAGTGCCAACAGATTCCAGTAAAGCAGTCTGGGGATGGTGTTTCTGTTAATAAGAATATTGAATTCTGGTTCTGTGCACATCAGATAGTACTGTTATCTGGAGTCTGCATGCAAGGAAGCAGAGAGAATTCTCTCTCAACACAGAGCATTCTGTTTATTGCTAACTTATCTGTTTCTAAATTGAACACAACACCTGACATTGCAGAGGGCAGAGTTTGAATGCGTTCAAAGAACTCGGGTTTTTTTGCTATTTCTCACACTGTATTAAACGGGTGATGTTTGCATTTCAGCGTGCAGATAGCATTAGACCTGCATTGAACAACTCTGTGGAAAGGCACAGTACTGATCAGGAGGATACTGGAACTGTCACACAGGTAAATTGGCATAAAAATGGGCAAAAAGCACAATTAGAAGCTGTATGGACTGGTAGGTGCCTTTGGTTCTGTACCAGGTCAGGGTGGTGGCAGCCCTTCCTTGCATTTCACATCAGAGCTAGCACAGGCAGATAAATCAGATATTAATATAGTGCCCCTGTAGAGGATTATCTGTGTGCTTTTCTTTTTCTTCCTTGAGGGAAAGTGGTCTCAAATGGTACAAAGAACAGAAGATCATCATGCCTCTTTTCTTGTCTGGTCAGCCCATGCCTGTCTGTGGAATATGAAGAGCAGAGTGCTTTGCTCTTCCTCTTCCTCTTTCTCTTATCCCATTCTGTAGATCTCCAAATACTTCCATTAAAAGGAGGAAGATTTATTTTCTGAGTATAAGAATTCTTTTGTGTTCTGGAGGAAGCACTTTAGGACATGGGGAGCTTTGGTGGGAATGGAGTGAGATATGAACCAGACCAAGAGAAAACAAGCCCTCTATATACAAAGCACAATAATGGATTTGCTGTTCTTTGCTAAGGCCTTTACTAAGCAGCATATGCCAGCTAAAATGTGGCAGGGAAAAAAAATTACTCTTTGAGTAGAGTAAGATCTCATTTCACTTTTGTTTTCCCTGACTGTAATAGTGACATCCTGAGGGTTTCTGTTTTATAAATCTCCCTTTCTGCTGGCTGAGTGAATTCGTGAGGTGTGTGACTTTCTCTGCAGCCTTTAGTGACCTGAATAGCCAACCTGTTACTACCTGGAATTCAACTGTGGCAGTTCTCTTGTTAGCAGGTGGCAAGAAAAAAGACCCTTTGATTTTGTCTGATTATGCAGTTGAGGCTGAGGAAGAGGTGGTAGTGATGGTACAGGTATTTGGTAAGAGCCTGGGGTAGCAGCTACAGAACTGCAGGAATGAAAATCTTGGTCTGGATCAAATATTTTTGGGTTTCTTTGAAGGTTTTGGAGGCATTTGCCCTGCTCTTAAATGAGAGAAACCTCTCTTGGTAAAAATGATATATAACTAGTTATTCTGGCTTCAAATCCCACTTTGAATAATTGTGTTGCTGTTCATCTTTCTTCCCTCCTGCCTGGCACTGCCTTTATTTCTGTCCTTCCTTCTACAGAACCTGAAAAATGTGGGAGTGGTGTCCATACATGACAGCACTGAGCACATGCTCTCTAATAGAGAAAACTGCCTTTCTGCTTTGCAGTGCTGCTGAGCTCTGCTCAAATGATGCCTTCTGGCTGGAGCAAATGGTGGTTTGGAGGGAGAACCTGGTTTTATGTAGGATAGCACAAAGATGACCTGGAGACAGTTGTGAATATCCTGGAGTTTAGTCAGGCTGCTGGTGGCTACCTGTGGGGGGTGAACTGATGGCCTTTGTGAGGGTTTCCCTGGATGGATATATATACTGTGCCAAAGGGGGATCATAGGCAAGACTGAGACTGCCATGCATAGAGCAAAATGTGCTGCTGGGTAGTGTTGTGGAAGCTGGAAGGGGCTGCTGTCCTCTTCCTGTCTCAGAAATGCTTTGTGCATTTGGTGGTAGCTTAGGCTGCCTTTAGACAAGCTGCTCACTCTTCTTACAGAACTCAGAGTTCTACCAAGGAGTCTTGCTTAACTCCCTGCTGTTGAGAGCATTTCTGTTGTGGAGAGGAGCCTTAGGAGCCTCTGGCTCTAGGAAACTCCTGTCCTTTGGTGTCCCCTTGATTTTGATTTTAATTTGTAACCACCTGGTGTATCTCTTTCTGCTTGCCGGAAGAATCTGTTACTGTAGTCAGTCAAAGGTTTGTCTTTGAGAAAAGGGCAAGCAGCAAACAAGCTACTTCAGCAGGGTTCACTGGAGTTTTGAGAAGCTTTTTAAAGGCAAGTGGGAAGGGACATAAGAAGCTGCCATCATCTTCTCTGAGTGTGACTTGAATTTCCAAATTGTGGGTAGATAGACCTTGACACCTTATGACACAGTCTCTGAGAGAGACCATGTAAACTCCAGTTCCTTTGTGCTTCAGGCTTAGAGTAAGTTTTACAAGTATTCTACCTCTTTTTTAAATCAGCATACCCACTGGGAATCTTTGTAGATCTCCAACAGCAAGTGGAGATCAACAACAACCTATCAGTTCTGCATGTTGGAAATGACACTTCTTAGGGCAGCTAAGACACTCAAATAAAAGAACCCTTCTTCATGAGTTGTGTTGCTTTTCCTAGTGCCTTATGTCATATTATGACTTCATTCTGCTTAGAGTTCAAAGGTCTTAAGATAGAGATAATGACTGGGGTTTTTTTCCCCAGTTGTAGCTTGTGGTTTTGGGAAGTGAGGGCTGATATAATGTAATGGTAGTTGAGAGGCGTCTCTGAGCACTGTCATGGTATAAATCATGTTACAGGTTTGTGAGATAATGCTCTAAATACTGACAGCCTCTATCAGTCCTGGCCTGTACCCTTAGTGAGACACTGTGCATATGGTTCTCTCCAGCTGTGCATTGGAATGCTGATGCTTCCAGTGATGTGCATAATGCTCTGCCTCCTTTTCATTCCTATGCTATATGGCTTCCCTTGCTTAAGTACCTGGTGGCTATTTAGAGACACTTCTGAGGCATCCCATGGCTTTCATGAAACTTTTTCTCTTGGAGCCTGAAAGAGGAATAGTTTCTGTAGTATACAGGCTTCTGCATCTGTGTTCAGCTGCATTACTGAGGCTTGTCATAACCTTTACTGCAATTAGCTGTGACAGTTTTGTCTCTAAAACCTCCTTGGTAACTGTTCCTGTGCTCAGAGGGAGGACTGGGCTCTGAGTATTGATTTTTGAATCTTTGTAACCTTATGAAAAACCCCCAAACCTTAGGTGAGCCAACTTGCATCTTCTGATAAATGGCCCAGGGGGAAAAACTAGTGATCTTGTCTGAACATTGACTGCAGTGAGTGGCCTCCTCACTGCTTCCTGCAGCAGAGCTTCCCTTTTCCCTGCCCAGCTGTGTGGTAATTGGAAGCAGCAGTTGAGTTGCTCTGTACCTGTTCCACTGGGTCTGCCAAGATCATCCTGACCTCAAGTCCAATCCATTGGATCATTCTGTGGGGCTGTCCCTCCTTCCTCAGGGATGTGGCAGTGCTTTGAGGCAGTCCAGTGGTGCCCCTGTGTTGTCCCAGTGCATTTGTGTGTGTACTGGAGCCCTTTGGTAAACTGCAGCACTGGTGTTTTTGCTGAGAGAGCCCGAACACCTGTACTTGTGTTTGAGGTTGCAGTGTCTGTACTGTGCTGACTTGGGCTCTGGGATTCCTGCTTGGCTCACTTACCTAATGGGAAGTGACATTTGTCTTGGTGTTTGCTCTTGAAGGCGTTGTGTCGGGGAGATGGCGTTACTGGCCTGTCTCTAGGGCTTTGGGATGACTCAACTTGTTTTGCTCATCAGCTGCCTAAACCTGTGTGTTGTACTGTGATGCTGCCACGTCTGGCTGCTGGGCCTGGAGCAGCAATCCTATGGAATTGGCTGTCACAGCCCCTTGGCAGCTCTGCCAAAGGCCCCAAACCAGGCAGTAGGAGCTGCCTTGGCCACTACTTCCTTGGAGCATCCCACTGGCTTGAGTCATCATCCTCTGGGATGCCAAATGATGGCTACACCCTTCAGCCCTTCCCTGAGGTGATTTGTTCCTTGTCACCCCCACTCATGGCTCTCACTGTGGTTCTCGTTGCGGGGCTGATGTGATCCTGTGTGGCAGGGTGTGATCAGGATGTGCTGTTTCATCTCTGCTGCTGAACCCAGCGCCATCATCCATCAGCTCAGTTTTCGGTTAGTGTTACCAGCTGGCTGTCAGGGGGGAGAGGTGCCATGTGGGGGCTGCCAGCTCCTCTCTTGGCACACTGTGCTTGGGACAGTTGCCAGCCTTGCTCCAGCAGTCTAAACCAGGATAATTTGGGTGCTGCAGAACCCAGTGAACCGAAGCCTCATAAATTCCCTTCTTGAGCATGAATAATCTTTGCAAATACATTTGTTATTCTTTCCTTAGTGGATTTCTGCTTTTTCAACTCTTTACTGTTGCATCACTTGTCAAGTCAGCTGCAGAATCTGACTTTCAAATGCCCCATTTTCAGAGAGCATTAATTATGAGTAATAAATGTTTGTCTTTGACATTACTTTCAAACATGGCATAAAAGATACAGCGTTATAGGATCTGTGAGCTTTGAGCATGGATAGAAATAGCTTTGTTCTGTTTTTTGGCTGGGCTTTTCAAAGCAACCCAAGGGAATTTGGTATAGCAGGTGAGACTCTGGTTTCTTCCAGTGCCTCAGAAAAGACGATTCTTTGTAGCTTGTTGTTTTCATGCAAGGAAGCCCACATTTTGCAAAGACGTATGCCTTATTTCCTTTTCTCTTAGACTGAGAGAGTGCCACTTGAACTGAACTCCAGACTGGAAGAAATGGTGGAATTCAACGAAATGGAAGCAGAACCTAATGAAGCAGAAGATTTTGAGGCCAGGGGAAGTCGCTTTTCCAAGTCAGCCGATGAAAGGCAGCGTATGTTGGTTCAGCGAAAGGAGGACTTGTTACAACAAGCTCGAAAGTATGTTCCTTCCTAAAACTCCAGCCTGGCCACTCAGGTGGAGTCCTGAGTGGCCAGGCTCAGAATGGGTTTCAAATGGATTTGGACCACTGAGAGCCTGGGTTGATGTGAAAAGCAGTAAGAGGAATGAATACATCTGCTGCAGCAGGCTCAGGATGCTGTTTGACACTGCTAAACCCAGCTCTGAAATAGTGTCATGTGTCCCAACACGCACACAGCTTCCTGTGCAGTTTATCCAAAGCTCTTTGAAATCAAAAGCTGATTTTTCCAGCTTCAGTGGGCTTTAGTCTAAGAATGTACTGAGAACAGGTTACTTGGGCCCAGTCCTTTAGCAGGCTTTAGTTTGGCTTCTGGCACAGGTGTCAGCCCTCACTGCTTGTGCTCTTACAATTGAAATTCCTGTCAGGCACCACTTTTTCCAGGTACAGAGCCCAGAGCAGTGCAGATCTGACAGGTGACCCTTACTAGACCTCACCAGAGGAGTCAGCACCAGCCAGTCAGCACCACTGAAGAGAGAGGGACCAACTTGAACTGTTTCTTTTAGCCCAACCAGTAATAGCTGTTAGAGGTAGAATTTTTACTGGTATTCCAGTTAACGTTGGTGGACTTTACTAGCATCCAGTTGCTGATTAAGCAGAGAAGGAAAAGCACTTTAGTGATGTAGAAAAAACTTTGTAGTGTTTTTAACAAGTGTTTTCCCTTCCTTTGTATCGCAGGGACATTGCTGAGAGGGTCTACAACAACCCCACTGTGTTCTGGGTCCTTTGGTGTTGGCTACTGCTGCTCTTTTTCTTTTCCACACTGAAATGCCTTATAAATACCTGGGGGTGTGACACCTTTTATAAGTCTGTAAATAGACTTGCTCCTAGACTTAATTTTTCCTTGATGTTTGAAAAAATGTCTTTTAGGGAGAACAGAATTTCTGGTTTATTGGTTTGAAGAGCTGTTGAATTTCAAACTACTGTTTTTTGCCATTAAAGTGTAAAAATTCACTGGGATGTTAACTCTGGCAGCCAATTCCTTGCCCTCTGGCCTTGCCTTACACTGTGGAGCCCCTAGTGCCCCTTCTGTCCCAGGCTTACCTGCTGTCATCAGGGAGTGCCTTGTTGTAGGCTGTGCCAGAGGCTGAGGAGTGGAGTGACAGGAACAGAGGGAGTCAGTAACTCACCTGCTGTGAATGGCTCTGAATTGAGAGGACAGCCCTGACCTTTAGAACTGGCCCCTTCCCACAGGCACAAGGATCTTGCACAAAACCTAAGAGCTTCTGCCAACTCTGCAGAGCCTGTCGTAGGTGACGTGGGCTTTTTTTAGGAGCACGTAACTTGTGTGCATTTCTACTGAGGCATTTTCCTGCTAGTTTGCCTTCCAGCCCTCCCCGACTTCGGGGATGCATTTTTCAGAGCCAGAATGAGGTAGGTCCTGCTCACTCATCTTCTCCTTTTTTCCCTCAGGCGTTATTTAAACAAAACCTCCGATGAGGAGCTGAGCACAGAGAAGCCTTTGCCCGAGGGAGCGGCGGCTGACGCCGTCACCCTGCGCCGCAGGACCCTCGCTGCTGCCGCTGAACGGAGACTTCAGATGCAGCAGAACTCTTAGCGCTCGCTGCCCCTCCCTCCTCCTCCTCGTGAGCAACGTTGAATAAATAAATTAAATACAAAAAACCCTGCGCTTTCTATACCAGCAGGAAAGTGTCTCTTCAGAGTTCAGCTGGCTGTGCTGCCGAGTGAGCTGGCTGCCTCTCTGCTGTATAAAGCATGTGGTCTAATAATGTTTGGACAGCTGACAAATTAACCTTTTTTGTAATATTTTCTATGTGACGTTGATCTTCTCCACAACAAAAGGCAATTTCTAAACCACGGGCATGATTTCTGCAGCTGGCATGAGCTATGGGGCTGACTGCACAGCAGAGGCTGGGGAAGTGTGTTCTGAGGTAGCTGTGGGTACAGGTCATAGAGTGCATGAGGATATTCTGCTTGAGATCAGAGGCAGTCACTCTGAGGGAAGGAAGCTTAGAAGCTTGCAGCAAGCCCTGTGTTAGACAAGCAGGCTCCTCAGTCCCTGTTCCTTCAGCAGCCAAGGGTGTTACATAGGGCGGCTCAAAGGGCCGGGGGAGCGTCGCTGGGAGGTTCTTACACTGGATGAAGTTGTCTGGCTGCACAACACAGGAAAACCTGAATTCATGAATTGTGCAGCAAAGCGCCGATTCATGCAGATTCCCACGTAAAATAGTTCACTGTTACTGGGCTCTTCTGCACTGGCAGAGCTTTGGCTCTGTTCATCCCCAGGGCTACACTTTTCCCTTGTCTTTTATGTCTGGGAACAAGCAAGGGACAGAGGGGGATTGAGTGAAGAAGAGGGACCTAAGGCAAGCTTACAGTGTTGCCATGAGCTGAGTTTTACTTTTGTAAAACCTGCTTGTTCTGGACTCCAGCGCAACATGGATGGGACGGCGCGGAGATCACTCCATTATCTTGCTTTTTGTTTCATTTTTAACCCCACAACCTCACCCTGAGTTTGTTCAGAAAGACTGGAGGAATGGGGGCAGCTGGATGTTTGCTGGCTGCAGCCCAACCTGCTAACCTGGATTTTCTTAAGAACTGTTGAGATCCCCTTGGCGCTGCCGCCGCTAGCTTACATAGTTGAATTTTACATGGCAGTGACTTAATTTTTAAACTTCTGAAGAGTGAGTTCTAGTTTCACCGTTCTTTAGAAGGAGCCCAGTATTATCTAGAATTGTTGGTAATTTTTTTACTGTTGGTTTTTAGGTGAAGGTGAACTTAATGAGAGGAATTGCATCAATGTTTAGGTGAAAATAATTTATTTCAATAAAACTCTTTGGGAAGCCTTACCTTGCAATGCTATTAGTAAACCTCAAAAATTTTTTTGAGATCTTTGGTTTTGCTTTGAACACAGCTGTTTTGTTTTTACTGTTAAAAAACCCCAACCAAAAATAAAACCTTGATCAGTGTTGGCAATTGTTTGTAAATTTCTGTAGTGCGATTTCTTATGTTTTCTCATGGTGGGGGTGTTTCAGAGATTCGGGCTGTTCTTTCCCGACTTCTGTTGTGCTCCTGACTTTTCCCGGCAGCTCCCTGAGGAGTGGACGCTGGCCAGCCACTGGATGGCACCTTTGCCTGCGGCGCCGCTGCAAAATGACCTACTTGAGCCATGAAAGGCTGGTTTGTGCAGAGGAGCACAGGACCAGTGGTGGCCTCTTGGCTGGCTCTGCCTCCCTGGAAAGGGAGGTCATCTGAGGAGAGGCCTGATGGACTTTGCCTGTGCCAACATGTGCGTCTGGTGGCTGTAAACAGCAGGAACCTTGGAAAAGCCGAGCTGGTGAGGAGCTGCTGCTGCGTGCGGGAGTCTCTGCCAACCACCCCTCCCTGCTTGGGGCTGGGCCGGGGACCTGCCAGGGGTGCCTGGGTCACCTTGCCTATGGCTCCATCCCCTGGGGTTTGGAATTGTCCCCGTGGTACGGGAGGGGATGTCAGGTGTGGTGCCCAGCCCTGGGCCATGCAGTGCCAGCGCTCGGCCCAGGGGCTGGTGGCTCTCCCAAGTGTCCCACCTGTGGTCATGGTGCCCATGGCATGCACAGGAGGTGGGGACCTGGGATGAAGGAGAGTGCAGGAAAAACCCAAACTGTGGGAAAAAAACCTAACCCCCCAAAAATCCAATCCCTGAATTGCTTGGGGAGAAAACCTTAACTTCCTTGAAAAACCTTCCTCTATATATTAGGGGGAAAAACTTGAATATTGTGGGATTTGTGATGTTGCCATAAATGAAGGACTCACCCTGGCGATTAGCTTTGCATTCCCTAAAGAAATAAAAATATTTTCTTGCCTCGGGAGGCCTTTGAGGGGGACCTTTGCTCACAGTGATGTTCTGTAGCACCAGAGAGTTTCCACACACTGCTTTCCTGAGATTTACACCCATCCTATACTTACTCCATTCTGTAGTTCCCTTCTCCCTCTGCTACCAGCAGCAAATCCCCCCAAAATGCAATTTTTGGTATTTCTTCCTCTCTTTGGAAGGAGGCAGGCAGGCGCGGGGAAAAGAAGGAGGCGGAGGCGCGGGAGGGAGAGCCCGGGATACAGACAAACATTCTCTTTATTGAGCTACACATGAATTTTTCCATTAGTCAGAGAAAGAGATTGGCAGTGTGTAATATATCACAGAAACCTCACTGATTGGTAATAGAAAGGCTTAGAAAGACCTGGCGCTTTTTATATATATATATATAATATCTTTTTTTAAGTTTCCTCTTTATTTATTCATTTTCTTTTGAACAGGTGTGACTGCTCTTCTTCAGCAAAGGTAACTCGTAAAAGTGAAACCGTGAAGACGTCTGGATACTAATCAAAGTAGAAATGACAAGGGATTGGTCATGAAAACGGTGGCTTCAATGTAAACACTACATTCGATTTCTGTTGTTGTTTTTTTTTTTATTTTTTTTAAATTTTTTTTGTGGGTTTGTGTACGTTTTTTAAAATTTTTAAATTATTTTCATTCTTGTTTTTTTAAGTTTTTTTTTCAAGTTTTTTTTTCCTTTTTTTTCCCTTTTTTCTTATTTTGCAGCACAAACATCCCCACATGAGAGAGAAAACACCATTCACTAAAAGGGAGAGAGGACTGGGGCAGGAGAGGGGGAGAGAAAAGCAGCACAAAAAAGCATTCACTGGAAAGAGTTAAAAATAATGAAAACAAAAAAATACTCTAAACAAAAAATAAAATAATATATATATATTTGTATAGCCCTCCCTGATGTCCCTGGTCGGCCCTGAAGNNNTATATATATATATACGTATATATATAATTTTTCCTTATGCCTTTATATTTACCAACTCGCATGATTATGATGACTTTTTTTTTTCTCTCCTTCAACCTGTTTTTTTCGTTTCTANTGGATACGGACCTGGAGAGTTTGCTGTGACCGGGAACAGGGAGTTGTTAAATCAGGAGGGAAAAAATGGGGAAACTCCCCCGGCTCCGGCTGGTGAGGGCTTTGGCCTGAATTGGTGTGGGAATTCGAAAAATCTGACTTAAACCCCCCTGAAACCCGTGGAAGGGAGCAGGAGGAGGAAGCCCCCACTGCAGCCTTCCCCCCAAACAGTCAGGATGGGAAATGGGAGAAGATCTGCTTGTTGTTTCCCTTTTTAGCTGTGACCTGTGGCCACGGGCAGTTTTCAATTTTTTCCCTCCTCCTTAAAAAAAAAAAAAAAAAAAAAAAAACCCACCACTTTTTGTTTCTGAAGGTGGCAGCGGGGCCGGGGACAGGCAGGGGCAGCCCGGCCTTGCTCATGCTGGGAAAAAAAAATAAAATCAAACTAATAATAATTTAAAAAAGCCAACCCATTCACAATAATGAATTATAATACTCATAATAAAAAAATACCAGCCCATGGTCAAATAATTTCTGGGAGGAGAAGCCCCACCCAGAGTAGTCCCAGGCCCTTTACCCCTTTCCCTGCCTGGTACCG